>JAAAKE020114362.1:0-16241 GCA_010014785.2 Anisolabis maritima
TTCAATGAAACTTTTTTTTAGATATGTTAATTTTAAAACATGACTTGTTTGACCACAATAAGCCAATAGTAAGAACTCATACCCCCTGTAATTATAATTAATTACACTATACTAATACCACATAATGTATATACATTTAAAGAGTGAGTGAGGATGGACGAATATATTTTGTCCAGGAACGTCTCCTTTTCCACTTTTGACATCCAAGGGCTTCTTTTTATGCTGCATTCTGCCTTCTAATTCCTTTATCAGCCTCCAATAGCAACTGACTACTACTAATTGATTAAATAATAAATTTAAATAAATATGGTTTTCAACAAATTATATAATATAGATTATTATCACCTATTATTTATGGCCTTGATATGAACCGAAAATATTTAATGGAACGATAAATTATTTAAATTGGAGAATATGATAACGACAGCTTATGTCTCAGGAAAAAGACTGTCTCTATAGCAAAAAAGAAAAAACACAAATAGCAGTTTTTCCAATACACTAGGAGTCGAGGGGGAGCGAAGCTAGTAGATAATATGCTAGAGGTCACCCACGTCACAATGCTGAGAAAGTTTTTAATTCGGCTCTGCAACCCAATGAAGGAACCAACTTAAAAGCTGGTTCTAAACTTTCACTTTAATATTAAAAAACTGAAGATCATTATATTAATTAAATAATATATTTTAACTTTGCATTAGTAGTATGTAGCTCCTTTTCTGAGGAGCCACTGAAAAATAATAGAAAAAAGTAACAAGTCGCCATTAAAGTGTCCACCCCCAATTCCGTCCTAGATCTCAGAGGCAAATCCAAACCTCTGAGACATCCACCGACCAAATTTGGGGACCAACAAAATTGCGAACCCGAAAACAAACCACCACACTAGTCTAAATAGCTCCAAAAGGAGAGACGAAACTTCGAGTTAATCTCAACAATCATATATTTAACCACGGAAATCTTCCAGAAAATATAATACGCCTCTACGGGGAGGAACTGTTTTCCCTCACAAAATCCTACTCAAAACTACTAATCCAAAAACGCCAACTCCTAAGCGATCTCGCCTTTCTTAAGATATCTCTAGGCGTCACACCTAATTCATTCCACCTAAAACACCATAAAAAAACTTACTACATTTCAAAAATACTTAAAAGGACCAGCTTAGCTTTATTAAGAGACTCCATACGCAGCACCAGACGAGACCTTAACACCACAAATTCTTCTCTATACACAACTTTCACCAAAATTCACACCTACAATATTCACCCCATCTTATGGGATACTCTTGACCGTTTTCGCATGACAAAGCTAACTACATATCCGTACAAAAAACTAAATCTCAAACATAAAAACTCCACCAACTCATTGCCACTCAATTAACATCACTGATACACTTATAGACATAATTACCACAAAGCACTTTTCAAAGTCTTTAACTTCGCTATTACTCCGAAAAGCACACATTCGAACACATTATCTCTCAAAGCGTCATTTCACACCTACCACCAACTGAAGCCGAAATCACCAGACACCGCACAAATACTACGAACCACCAAACCCCACTCCAATCTAAACGCACAGGAACGCCACATCCTAAAAACACGTTATAAAAAAAAAACATTACCATTCTTCCTGCCGACAAAGGCAACGCTACCGTTATACTTAACATCACAGACTATAACATGTCCGATCTCCTAAACAAAATACAAAAAGATCCAAGATAACTCTACAACATATCTAGAAACAACCATCTGATCGCTAATCACCAAATCTTACATGGATCCAGACAGTAAAAACTAAATAACACTTCGAAACAACTTCTCTACCCACGGACTACGGCATAAACCTGGAGTCCCTCTTTGCCCCATAATCAGTGCCTTCCGCTCATCTGCTCACAAACTAGCCAAAAACCTAGCCAAAACTCTATAATCATTAGCAAAACAAGCATCATCCTATGTCAAAAACACGTTCCACTTCTTAGAACGCCTAGAGACTACTACTCCAAACAGCATACTAGTCAGTTTCTATGTCGTTCACCAATATTCCAATAAAATAAACCTTGGATATCCTCAAACAAAAACACAATATTTCCTCTGAAACTATCTCCCTAATAGAACACTGGACTACAAACACATATTCCACTTTCCAAAACCAATTCTACAGACAAGGTGTTCCAATGAGATCTCCACTTTCACCTGTGTTAGCGAATATATATATGGACGACTTTTAAACAAACGCTTCACAAACCCACATGTTGACAGATACGTAGTTGACAAATTAATAATTTGGTCACATGGCAAAAACTTTAAACACATTCCTATCCCACATAAACAACATACACGCCCAGATCCAGATCCAGATTACAAAAACTCCAGATCAAATGGGTTCTCACACACTATCTACCGAAAACAAACACACACAAACCGCTTCCTAAATGCAGAGTCACAACACTGAAAGACACTAGCATCTATAGATAATTACAACTCCCGTATCACACGAGAAGCAAGTGAGATTGAGAAACGATCTAAATGTCTCAACAAGAGAGATAACGCACGAAATCTCTCAACAGCTTGGAAACCATTAATTTCCACAATACAACAGGCACAAAAAAATGAGATAAAGACAAATAGAACAACAGTCAGACAAACAACACGGTCTAACAAGGTTCAAACAACAGCCAACCAACCAATCCCAACGACCACCAACACGAAAACACCCTACCAAAGCCGAACTGACCCGAGTTCTTCCCACTCCTTCCACAGGGTAGTACTACCGCTTTAGGGCCGGTCTTTTGCTCGCAAACGAGGGGCCAGATAACGCTTCGACCATCGGGGAGTAGGCAGATTGAGGCCCCGGAGTTGACCTAAACCAACTAACGCGCTAATCGTCACTATCCATCCAACCAACCAATTCCTAGGACACAGAGGCAAACAACCATGGAGACATCCACAAATATTCCGACTCAGGGAGTAGACAGATTGAGGCCTCGAAGTCAACCAAAACAGAACACTAACAGCACAACACCCAATCAATCCCGTCCTAGATCTCAGAACCAAATCCAAACATAGGAGATATTCAGCGACCAAATTTGGGGACCAGCAAAATTGCGACCTCGAAAACAAACTACCATCGCCACAATCACTTCCTAACTCACTACTCTTGAAAATGGATGCAAAAGGAGAGCCAAAACGTCGAGTTAATCTCAACAATCAACGCGGACCAACCCGTGAAAATATTATTCCACACATATATATAGAAATATTCTTTGTAAAAAGATTGGGGTACCACGCAATCTATAAATCCTTCCTTAAAACTAAAAACTTTTAATTGGGAAATTCCAGTCCCCTAATTTGAATAAATTTAAATATCTAAATTTCTTTTAAAGTTCATTTTAAACTTATATTATACAATCTATTTGGAATAAATAGATATTACGGGGTGGAGGTCCAGAGGAACTTGTATAAGATGGATGATTGTTTATATATTAAAAAAAAAAAGAAATTACCTTAATAGCTGTCAATGTTATTTCCTTTAATTCGAATATTTCATCCTGAAAACTAGAGAGAAAATTATTTTGATTTTATTGTAATACTTTAATAAAATTTTACCATTTGTTTTCCTTTTCTATTTTATTCAGATTCCATCTTAGATTAACTTCAGATATATCAATATAAATATCATCATATTGAGCTTTATACTTATTCATATTTTTTATTTTTTTACATTTAACCAATTCCTTAAAAAAAAATATAATTTTTTTGTAAAAAAAAGAAGATACATTTCATTTTAAACTACATACTTTTAAATAATTGAATGAAATTTTTACTCTTTGAAGATCTTTTAATCCATCCCAAATTGTGTTTAAGAAATATTTTAATTTAGAGAATAGAATCATTATGAGAGGAAGGGCCTTGAAAAAATTTTTTTATATAATTAATAATAAATACAATAATAATTAAATTGAATTACCTTTAAAGGAAAAGAATTATATAAATTAGTTTCTTCAAAATTAAAAAATATTGTTATGAAAATTAGAAGAAAGATGTTTATCATAGTTATAATAATTAAATCCGTTTCCATTATTTTCTTTTTAAGCTTTTTTAAGGCATCTACAGAAAAATTTTATCATATCAATATGATAAACAAATAGATAGGTGATTTTTTTTATATATATAAATAATTTTAGGTAAACCTATCGATGATGGACCTTCTCTCTGATTTAGCTAATTTTTTCATTTTACAAGTTTAAGATAAAAAGCTTAAGATCTCGAAATTTATATTTTTTAGTGAAAAAATTATTTTCATTGTATAGAATTTACATTATTTGTCAGGAATTTGATAAAGAATTTCTCCGGACTGTATTTCCTATACTATCAAATATAATTTAGACAGTCACATCTCATTAGATAAATTTATTTATTTTATTTTAGACATTTATAAAAATATTATTTGGTTTGAGGGAAAGTTTTGTCGTATTTTAAAGAAAACATTTTAATTAATTTATAAAAATACCGAAAAAAACTTAAAAAAAAAAAAAAAAAAATAAACAGCAACTGCCTTTCGAAAGAATTACATTTTTTTCCGGTTAGATAATTTTGTAGAGATCTGAATAGGTAGTAATCAGATGGTGCAAAGTCAGGTGAATATGGTGGATGACTAAGAATCCCAACGCATTAAGTATTTGTTGTGTCACCATTGCGGTATATGGTCCAACATTATCATGGTGGAACACGATTCCTTTGCTGGCCTTTTTTCTTTGAAGCTGCATGCAATTTATCAAGCTGGTTACAGTACACATTAGCATTGACAGTTTTTCCTTGTTTCAACAACTCGTAATACACTGGATCTTTTCTGTCCCACCACAAACAGAGCAGTACTTTTCCTTGATGAATATTTGGTTTCTCAAGAAATACTGATGAGTTGGCAGGTTTGCAGTAAGCTTTTTTCCTCTTAATATTCTCGAACAGAATCCACTTTTCATCTCCACTAATCAGGTTGTCCAAAAACGGCTCCACATTTTATCTAATGAGATGAGATGAAGATATTCTTATACGATCAGACAAATTATTTTCAGTCAATTCGTGGACCCAAATGCTTTGCTTTAAGACAAACCCAATAGATTTAATGTGGACTCCAACAGTTGTATAATGGATGCCGAATTCTCCTGCAATTTCTCTAATTGTTAAATGTGGATTATTTTCCAACATGGACCGCAAAACATCATTATCGATCTTGGACCGTCGTCCAGATCGATTACCTTCTTTGACGCTCAGATCCCCGGAACGAAATTACTAAACCATTGACAGGTACTAACATTTACAACATCTTTTCCAAATACTGCACATTAATTTTCACATGCAGCCGATGTATTGCTTCCACTCTGGAACTCATACAAAAAACAATGTTGTAAATGCCCTTTGCACTGACAACTTTTTCACTCTAAATATCACAAGTAACTGATGAACGAACGGTATAAAATAACTCCTTTTATATTATACAGAAAGTAAAAAAAAACAAATAAAATTCCCAATGACTCACTAGCAACATGTGTTTTTGATTTACAAGCAAAATTAACTACTTATTTAAAATACGACAGAACTTTCCCTCCAACCTAACATATTTAAACTTATAAAAATGTTCCTCATTTGATTTTCTTATAAAATATTTTATTTATCATTAGGAATTGTTATTCAAATGAAAATGGACCAGATTTTGCACAGGTACTGTAATTAGAAAATTAAATGCTCTACTATTTTTCAAATAAAGTGCATTTTGATAGAAAGTATAGTTTTGGAGTTATTTAGTAATTATTATACTAAAAAAATCTCATAGTTTTTTCGCGCCTGAAGTCAACCTCATTGGTAGAAGCAAACTCAAAATTTTCTTCTAATTTTCATGCAAAAAAATACTTTTTTTGAATCTAGGGAAGGGATGGGATAATTACCCCCTTTACCCTCCTTCCTCTTGTATCAGCCATTTTTTCCGGAAAGTGATTGTCAAACCGGGAGTCTCAGGGTAAAAAGCCTAGTTAATTCCTTTGACATGGCACATAAATTAATTGAAATAACAACCTTATGAAAATTAGATTTTTTCCCACTATCGGACCATATTAATACTATAATGATTTAATTACTTTTAATACAAAATAAATATTTAATAATAGCAATTATATACTCTATCTACTCTACTATTTATTATTATATAACAATTCTTGTAATGTATCTATGTTTATATGTATATTAATAAATTTTTTTTTTTCTAAAAAGCCTCTAACAATTTTGATAAAATTTGGTGTATTTACTACTTATTTCGGGTGCTAGAAATCAATTGTTTTAGGTTTCTTTGTGGGAGTCTTTGTTTGTAGACCCTATTTACGAATTACTAAATCGTTCGATTTTAGTGAATAATAGAGGTATGTTTTGAAGAAGTTAGTGGTTTTCAAAACTCCCAAAGGACTATAAGTCAATATATTGTTTAGAAAATGCGAGATGATTGTTTGGGTTAGTTTGAGTTGGCTCGAACTTGAACCACTGACTATCCACTTTCGAGGTAGATTTTATATTTAATTGCAAAGTTTCCACTTTTCCTCTTTCCTTTTAAGAGAGGCGTTTCTTGTTCACTTAAAAAAAATATCGATCAAACCTCGGACTCCAAGTACTATTATATCAATCTATCAATTATTATTAAACGAGCTAATCTTGTATATATGTATATATCTATTTAGGTATCTAAATTTTTCCTCCAAAATGCTTTTAACGATTTTCATGAAATTTAGCGTATTTACTAATTTGAATGCAAAAAATCCAGGTGCTATCTTTGGGAAATTCGTTCAACCGCTGTAATGAATAGGATAAAATTTTCAACATATAACGATTTTAATAAAATTGGGTGTATTTACTATTTCGGGCGCGAGGAATCCATTGTTTTAGGTCAAATCTTTGGGAAAGTTCATTCAACCGCTGTACCTATTTGGATGAAATTTTCAGTATCTAACGATTATCATGAAATTTGGTATATTGGTTTTGATACATCGATTGCACTAAGTCTCATGGATAATACAATTAGAGTGTCTCTGTTTGGTGGAAGGAATGACCCAATCGTTAAGTCAAATGTCAAAATGCAAAAATCCTACGGTTGAAAGGTCCATTATTAGTTCTTTTTGCACAATTAGAAAAAAAAATCCGAGCGAAGCTTAGTCTCCAGGTACTAATGTAATAAAATAATAAATATATATAAATAATTTAATATAACATTAATAATATTACTTACATAAATTAGAATCCGTATTTTTTTTATAACAATTTATTAAAGATTTATATTGGAGAAAAATTTCTTTGATGTAAATCTTTGTTAAATATTTATGACATCTCGATGTAAGTTTTAAAGAAATAATTATCTATTATAAAAAATAAAATTATTATTAGTAAAGTAAATAGTAGTAAAGTATTAATGGCTCCAACTCTCATTAAAAACCGATCGCATAATAATTATCTTTCAAAGTTTTCTTTGCTGCTTTTTTGAATGCCTTCCATAGGCATTCTCTTGTTTGAACTAAAAACCACTTTACAACTTGCAATTTGTATTTATTTCACATAATAATAATTGCTGCAGTAATGTTTGTCTAATATTAGGTGTGTGAATTAATTCGGACCGTTTTTTCTTTCAATAAAAGACTTTAATATGAAAAAAACATGAAAAAGTACACTAATCAAAGTATTTACCATCGCTTGCTATTATTTTTTCCCATCTTTCTCGCAGTTGTTGTATTCCGTGACGGAAAAACGACTCGTCTTTCGAAGCGATCCATTCATTGAGCCATTTCTCTATTTCTTCATAATTATTGAAGTGCTGGTCCGAAAGCCCTTGTGTCATCGATCTGAACAAGTGATAATCGGTCGGAGCAATGTCTGATGAATACAGTGGGTGAGGTAAAACGTCCTAGTCAAGTGCTTCCAAGGTGGCCTTCACAATCTTTCCAATATGTGGCCGAGCGTAATCATGCTGGATTTTGTCGTGTATCTTTGCATATTCCGGCCGCTTATTCTTCAATGCGTTGTTTAAACTGATCAATTGTTGTTGGTAAAATTCTGCAGTGATTGATTGTCTCTGTTTTAATAGCTCATGATACACTACATTCTTCTGGTCCCACCATATATAGAGCATTATTTTCGTGAACATTCTACTTTGATGTCGATGTGTGTGGTTTTTCTGGGTCGCAAATGGATTTCCTTCATTTTGGATTATCGAAATATATCCACTTTTCGTCTTCAGTCACAATACGATTCAAAAAACCTTTTCTCTTTTGCCTGGCAAGCAAGATTTCAAACATGGCTTTTCGCCTCTCGATGTCTCTTTCTTTCAGTTCGTATAGCACTCATCCTATTTCTTTGTAAATCTTTCCCATGGCTGCCAAACGCACAGAAATAGTTGATCGATCAACATTCAACAATTGCGCGAGTTCAAGTTGAGATTGACAACGATCTTCATTAGCGCCTGCAATTCCTCGTCCTCGAACTTCTTCGGCTGATCTGGACGAGGTTTGTCATCGACACTGAAATACCACTTTTGAACTACTCTCTACATGATTTATACTTTCACCATAAGTTTCTACCGACATTCGATTCAGCGGCTGTTTTCTTCAAATGAAAACAGAAAATGAGAACTTCCCGGAAATGATGCTTTTTTGACTCAAATTTTCGAATCATTTTACATATCAGTTTTAAGACCTAATAATTTTTTCTTCTATATTATTATTAGTTATATGTATTTACCTATTTTTAAGTATCACATCTTAATTTTCTTTAAGAATATATCATTTATCTCATTTTAATTTTCACTCCCTAAAAGAGCCGGTTAAGTAGAGGTTGAGGAACTGATCTATTACTGGGTCTTTTTCGAAATCTTAGAAATTTTAACCCCATCTAAAACTGTGAACACCCTCCACGCCACTTCAAACAAAATAACAAGTATTATTTTCTACCTTCCAGTCTTTTGTTTATTATGGAGAGAGAGAAGGCCACACCTATGATTCTTCTTGTGTCTCTCTTCACCTCTCTATCTTTTCGAAATTGGCCGTATTGTAGTTAAAGATATTTATTGTAAATATAAAACTTCAAAAACAAATGAAAATATTTGTTTCTTTCATAGACCCCAGCTCCTATATCATCTCAAATTAACCCGGTCTCGTTTTCCGCTATAATTGCGATGTCTTCTAAGAATTTGATGGGAAATATTTTTTTTTCTTTCCGATGACTGTTTCTCCGATGCTTTTCTCTTCTATTCATCCTCCATATCATTTATATAGATATTAATGATAGTGGGGCTATTCAGCACCCTTTTTTACCACTTTTCTTGCCCAAAAAAATTGATTTTTTACTTCTCTTTCTCTATGATGTTGTTTCTTGTTTCTTAATTTTTTAAATTTAATTTAGTGAAATACTTTCTTTTATTCCAATTTTTTGCATATTTTCGAATAATATATTTCTGTCTATTTTCTATCTTTTCGAAATTGGCCTTATTGTAGTTAAAGATATTTATTGTAAATATAAAACTTCAAAAACAAATGAAAATATTTGTTTCTTTCATAGACCCCAGCTCCTATATCATCTCAAATTAACCCGGTAATTTCGTTTTTAGATTAGGTATAAGACGTAGCATTTTACCCCTTTTCTTTTTAGTTATATTCTTGAGTGGGACATAAAATATAGCTACTAAATCTATCAGTAGTTTTATAAATAATATGCAAAGTATATAAATTTCAAAAATAAAAAGTAAATTCATAAAATTTTCAATATTTTAAAGTAAGCAGAGGGGCTCCCCTTCCCATTGGAAATAAGAAAAAAATAATTACATCTAAAACTTTATTTGCCATTTTAAATGTAAAAAATTTTAAAATCCCCCCCCCCCCCTCCCTCCCCCAAGCCAAAATCCTGAGACCGACACTGGCGTTTATGTATAATAATTCTTAATGTATGAGATTTTATTATTAATATACTTTATATACTCACCTCAAAAGCAACGAGTGTAATAAACAATATTATAATAGAGATATTTAAATATTTATTATTAAACGAAAATAGAAAGATAAAATAAAAAAAAGACATAATAATTGTTGAAAGGGATTTAGAAATATTTAAAGTAAAATTATATATATATTCTGGTTGCTTTAAAAGAACATTCATAACCTAAAAATGAAAAAATATATTTAATAAATATAAAATAAACAATAAGAGAATTAAATACTTTAGGAATGAGTATTTGATCTTGACATGCTGAAATATTTGCAATATTTTTCAGGGCGAATTGAGTGTAGGCCAAGTTGTTTCTTAAAGCATTTCTTGAAAAGGCAGAAAAAATCAATTATAAAAAAATATTAAAAAAAAAAATATTAAGAACTCACATGAAAGAAAAATAATATCCTAAATTTAAAAAGATAATACTAGAAATTTTTATCAGAATGATTAATAAAAAAGTGCGTGATGAAAATAGACCATTTTCAAAAGCGTAAAGAATACCAAACTGAAAAAGTAGAAAGTATTAAAAAAGACTAAGAAAAATGAATGAGAATATTTTTCACTTAAAATCTAACGCACCAGATAAATATCGGAAAGTACCATACCAAAATAAGTTAATAAAAATGATATTAGGAAATTCCATTTAGAAAAATTCCAAAAAATTTTTAAAAAATATAAATTACGATATCCTCTTGTTTGAGTCTCATCCTCCCAACTATTTAAGAATCTACAAAACAATTTTGGAATACATTTAAAATTAGTATTTTTTGGATTTAAAAGAGTTTAAATATAAAGTAAATTCAAATAAAGTAATTTATTAAATAATACGTTTAGTTTACCAAAGACATTAAGTGTTAACAGGTTAACGGTTATACATGGACTGACAAAAGAAGGATCTGCTTGTTTATTTCAAGGATATACAGGTATTCAGCTAGTAAACTTATGTATGCATAAAAGGTTATGCATAGTTTGGTGACTTCTTCGTTGGATGGAGAGACAAGCAGGGTTTCTCTCAAACACTTGAAGTTTCTTAGGATCGAATTGCAATATTGTCCCTCAGCATCTCGGATCGAACTCGGTCAAGTGTTTTCGTCAGCAGATCAGCCAGTTGACAACTTCTATCAATGGAGCCTTCCAGTAATCGCTCCCATACATAAAAGTGCCTAAATTCTCTGTGTTTCGTCTGCTTGTGGAATTCCGGATTTTTCTAGAGCTTTGCTGCACTCGCACTGTCAACGTAGAGTGTCGGTGATGAATTCTTCAATTTCAATTCACCCAACACGGAGAGAAGCTGTTTAAACCAAACGAGTTCTTTGGGTCCTGCGATAATTTCTGCCTCTGTTGTAGAGAGCCTCACAGATTTCTGCAGTTAACTGGTTTAAGAGACTGCGCCACCTACAAACAATACCCGTTGTCGAACGCCACGAGGTGTGTCGCCTAAGAAATCAGGATCACTATAGACTTCCTCTGCCGTCGTATTTGATGCCGTGATTTTTTTGTTCCTCGATGATACTTAAAAATACTCTTTACGTCGTTCCAATCTTTTGCAGTAGGGTTTTCCATGGCTACTCATCCAAAGGCAAAATATTCCAACCATTAAATACATGAGACTACCAATAGCTTCCCGAAATGGAACTTCATATCTTTTCTACCTTTTTCACGACTGGTGGGTGTTGACACAGCATTTGATTCTGCCATGCAAAAATGGATCAATAATAATTTTTCAATGAAGGTATCTTGATTCAAAAAGATTGATCCATCTTTTTTTTCTTATTTGAATTCGAAGTAAGTTTTCCAATGACCTAAGTATAACTTTGAATTAGGCTTGCAATCAATATGAGGCAAATTTAAATCCCCGCAAATTAAAATATCTTACTTATCCATAAATGTATAATTTAAAATATATTATCTAAAGGAGTCGTCTGAACAAGATGGAACTGGTTACTTATTTATATATATATATTTGATTTTAAAACTAATTAATTTTCATTCAACATATTTTTGGCTTCATTTTGTATACTTTTATAATTTCACTTTTAATTTTTTTATATTAAATTTTAAATTTAGATTTTAATAAATTTTATATAATTTTGTTTGGAAAAGCTGAATTTATTTTTTGTTTTTTGCACTTTCAATTTTTTCTTTCTTGCTCCAAATAGATTAACATATTTTGTTTAGATTTTGAGGAAAATCAATAATATTGGAATTCGTTAAAATCTTTAAGAGCATAAGCGTGGTTAGAACGTGTAAAATTTCAATTTTTAATTTACTCATAATTATATATATTGATTTACACAAAAATATTTTTGTGATTCTTGTAAAAAGATTGGGGCACTATGTGGTCTATAAATCCACCCTTAAAACTCAAAACTTTTATTTGTAAAATTCCAACCCAACAAAAAGTTCGAATAATCGAAAACAAGCACAAGGACCACTCTCCTCGCCTCTTAAAATGAATTTAGAAAAGCCGGTTTGTGTTTAGATGTTCGGGAAGTTTAATTATAATAAATTCCCCAATAAATATATGATATTCAAATTATTTCAACGACACACTCTCAGGATGAAAAACTATATCGGTGCAAAATTTTATATTTGTATAGTTCATATAGGAACATACATACATTTCATTTATATATATAGATATTGGATACCAAATCACTTAAATTAATATGACCTCAGATGTCGTAAAAGACTTAAAAAATCTTTTTAATTCAATTTTAATAATTTTATTTTAATATTTGAAAAACACTTTCATTCATTTAAAAAATAATCAAATGTTAGATGGATCTAATTTGGTGAAAGTACCCTACTATTAAAAATTTGCTTTTAACCAAAATTATATATAGAATATATATATTAGACCCATCTAACATTTGATTATTTTTGTAAATTTTTGAATATATATATATATATATTTCTTCGAAACTACAACTAAGAAAAGAAACTTATCAGATTCGTTTTTCTCGCTCCAAAATAATATTAAAGTTAGACTGCTTTCAATAAAAAAACATATTATAAAAGTCTTCTTTTGTTGTCTAGAGTTATTATAGGGAGCAGAAGTTTCTAGTTGCTATCCAACATCCATCTAATCAAATATGGTTGAAATTTCATATTTTGAAAATCTTAATAATAATAATAATAATTTTAATAAATAATTTAATCCTAGACAGTTCCTAATGTTAAATTAAAGTACCTTGAAAAGCCTTGATAAGATACAACTTTCTGAGAAGTAGGCATTTCAAAAAGAAAATAATTTCTGCTGAATATTTTATCTCATAAGAATCATATAAATGATAACAAAATTTTATTTAAATATTAGTTTAATTTTTTTTATTGATGAATAAAATAAATTAAAATTGCTGGTTCTTTTCACTTCCTGAACAATAAAATATTATAAATAAAAAGGCAGATATGCATTATTGATTAATAATAATTAATTAATAAAAGTCAAATGTAATTTGTAAAATAAAGTTTTTTTTTTTTAATAAAATAGTTAATAAAATTCTTGAACTTACTCATTTTTCAAATCCCATTCCAAAAAAATATTAACATCAATTTTCGTTTCTTCTCGAAAATAGGATGAGCAAATGGCAGAAATCCATTTTTTTGAAATATTCCAACTGTAGTTTTGTCTACCACTAAAAATAATAATCCGTCCATTAATATTTATTTTTAAATGTTTAATTCAATTTATAAAAAGGTTTATTACCTCCTTAAATTTTGATAGGACATATTGTTTCTCCGAAGATTTTATTTAGCATATATTTTGGTTAACTTTTTTCAATTTCGAGAATCCACTTTCCTTACACGTTTTATCTCATAAAATAAATAAGATAATTCAGCGTTTGGTGCTATGTTATCTGTGACATAAAACCTATTTAAGATCACTGTTTTTATAATTGATAAAAAAATTTATTTAACTTAGAATATGATAATAATTTCATAGAAAAAATGTTAAAGATCTTTTTAAAAAATAATTTTAAAGTTGCTAGAATTGTGAATAGAAAATACAACACCAAATAATTTACTTTATTAAATATGTATTTTTATATATACGGCACGGGTTTTACTTATTCTACTTTTAATTTTCTCCAAGAAAGTTAATGAACCTAATAATAAATAGAACAAGTAAATAATAAAAAAAATGGTAAAATGAATTTTAGAGAAGAGAAATTGACCCCTGTATCACTGCAGAGCTACTTGGTTTGAAAAAGATTTTTTTGGTCCTTCAAATATTCTGAAGTCTACCTGCTTGTCCAAACATTGGGAAACATTGTTGAATTCATTGAAAAAAATCAATTAATTGTTCACGCCAAATGGTCAAAATGGGAGCCAATTTCTTCTGTCCCATTCCATTTAAATTACCATTCGGCCGTTCTCAATTCGACTGGAGAATAGAGTCACTTGATAAAAGCTAGAAAGCTTGTAATTATGTTGATATACTCTGTGTGTTGATTTTATTAAAAGTTTAAAAAATTTATTGTATCTTTTATTATAATCAACACAGAGAGCATCCCATGTAGAAAAATGCCTATGCCCGGAGAATGCCTAGATTGCAAAAGAACAGAGGCTGGTCCTAGACACGGTTGAGTCGGGGGACCCGGGTTAAGAAGTGATGTTATCACTATATAGGGAGTTGCCAGGTTCCCTAGTCTTGCCAAGGACGGATAACAAACAACATCAATCATATCATCAACGAAGCAGAAATTACAGGAAAGCTTCAGACAAACAAAATGCCAAAAGTCCTAACATGGCTGTCCCTGCCATCAAATCATCGAAGGTGGAAGCCGCCAAGGATGAAGAAAAAGAAGACGCTAGACAAAGACGGCATCAGCTCAACAACAATGCAAAATTTGCCTGGGAAAGCAGTCTTCTTCCTCGCCAGGCTCATACAACCATTACTACTTGTCGGCTACTTTCGCTCCCAATGGAAGACAACAGACATCGTAGCCATCCCCAAGCCGGGAAAGAACCCGAAACTGCCCTCTTCCTATCGGCCCATTAGTTTGCTCCTATCAGTTGCCAAGCTAGCAGTCATTCATTCTTTAATGGTTCCATCACTAAAATAGGAGGTTAATGACCACTAATTCGGAAGAGAGAGAAAAAAAATCATAGGGAAATTTAGATAAAATTTGTAAGTGTTGCGATATGCCACCTCTGTGTCGTGGTGTGCCATATTCTTTGTCGCGGGTTCTGGCTAGGGCCCTGCCACCAGTGTTAACATTCAGCGACATGGGTTCGATGCCAGTGTCGAGTCCTTTGCCATTGGTGTCATCTTCTGTCAGAGGTTTGGGGGTTGGCACCTGCGTCATGGTCTCGTGCGGTGTCGCGGGTTGCTTTGGTCGAGCGCTGGCTGTTGTTCAGATGGAGATGCATTTTTCGGTATTCAGGACAATTAAGGTTTTTTAAAGTATAGACGAGATAATGTGTTATTAATTTTAATTTGGATGATAATAAAATTTATAAACTGAACATTGCGAGCGGCCTGGACTATGTCGAGAGAAAGAATCCTCATGAGAGAGTGGGGGGAAGACCTTTTATAATATTTTCAAACCTTAGGTCAGCCAAATTCGCAAGATTCCTGGAGAATTTAATATACTAATGCTACACGGCTAGTCTCAAAATGGTTTGCAGGTTTACAGTTTCTGTGGGAACAACTACATGCAGAAGGCCAGCGGGAAATTTTAACTTTGTTACTCAAGTTTAATTTTACCAAAAATAGATTTTACTCTCTTACATTTCCAAAATTTGGCTTTCTCTCTCTTCATAGTCATAGTCATAAAAAGAAGTTAAATGAAAATTGGATTATGTAAGGAGATAATTGAATGACGGCACTTACCCTTTGAAGCCACTTTTCGAGGTGTTGCGGGAAACAAAACGCCTGCATTGTTCCAGTAATATGCCAGACACCGATTTCCACGCAACGGTATCATATGTATTGGAACGCACCGGGAAAGTGTTAAATCAAGGGAATATTTATTTCTGTTGTTTATTTAAAATTTAAATAAAAAAATAAATAAATAAAAATAAAATAAAATTTTGATTAAAATTTAAAAAATAGGAATTTCTCTAAAATTTTATAAATAAAAAAAATAATTTAATTAAAAATTTGAGATTTATTATAAAAAAAATTAAATTATATTAAATTTATATAAATAAAATAAATAAATAAATAAATAAATTTATTTACGACCTACTTAGAGGCACAAGTCCTCGGTGGCTAGGTCCAATCAAACA
>JAAAKE020114373.1:0-16240 GCA_010014785.2 Anisolabis maritima
CCGTCCTTATTTATTAAAATTAATTGGTAGCCAATATAATTTAAATAAATTTTTGTCGCTCAGGACGGGAAGCGAACACTGACCCTTGATACGAGAAACCAGACCTCTAGCTCTGATAGAGACAGGTCCCATTAAAATTTATAAAATGATAAAAAATGACATTTTTTTTAATATTGTGATTTTTATAATAAATTTTTATATTTTGTCAAGTTTCTATAAATTTTAAATGTTATTTATATTTTAAATTTTGAATATATCTTTTATTTTAAAACTAAAATAATGTGTGTAATCAATATAGATTAATATAAGCCTAGAGGATTTTATTATCATCCATTGAGAATCCATCCACTTAGGTTCTCTGATCGGATAAGCCTTTATATACCGTTAATATAATAAATTAATTATTTAATATTTATTTAATATTATGTACTTGACTATTTTGAGTTGATAAAAATCTATTTATGAATTTTAATATATTATATTATTAAATAAATCGCTATTATTATCACGATAAATGAGATAGACGCTAGGGATTATTTATTAATAAATAACATCCAAATTTATAAGAAGCGTAAGAACTTTTTTTTAAGAGAGAACGAAGCGATGTCACTTCGGAATGAAGGGAGAGGGGACGAGCAATTGTCCACCCTTAAAATGACGTCACCACTTTTTTATTAAAAAATTCAAATTTATTACTGAGTATTCAAATATAAATCCCAGGAGAATGATCTTTTCTAAACAATATTATATTAATAATTCACTACATATTTAATTTAAGAATCTTTAAAATTTATTAAAAGTTTTTTAAAAACTTTGGATGATAAATACATTGTATATTATTGTAAATTATTTCTGTATTCAATAATTAATAATCTCCTGTTAAGAAATATTAAAGTTTAAGTTTTTATTATAATTTTCATTATAATGGTCCATTATCTAAGAAGTTACGTTTACTAATAAAGTCCGCAAATAGTGCATATCTTCTTAGTTTTAAGAGCAAAGGATGAAGCATGTGGCATTAAAATTTAGAGAATTATTATTGCATATGATGTTATTTTACAGCAACTGTACATGTACTACTAAAGATATGATATAAAATTTGGAAGAAAAAATATAGTACATTTACATAAGAGCTATAATTTTATTTATGAATTTGGGTAAAGAAAAAATGTCAAATAAGTCTCTTTTTGAGTTGCTTTGAAGTAGTCAAATTAAAAAGTTCACATAATGAGACAATTTTTATACAAAATTATTATGACTGCGTATTACATACACTTCAATATTCAAAATTTTATTTATTTTTTTAAAATTATATATTAAATATAATATGAGATATATTTAGAGAACAAAATGAGATTAGTGAAAGGACCTATACTTTTTTCAAAAATTAAATAAATTATTTTTAGGATCTCGGTGGCTCTCTATTCAAAAAATACATGAATATATTTTACTTTCCCTGCAAATTAACAGTTGAGTAAGATTCAAAATTTAGTTAATTTTTTATCTCTCTCAAAACGATCAAGGAAAAGAAGTGACACAAAGAGAAAGAGATAAACTAGAGTTTCTTAGTGTCTTCACATCGCTCTTCTCAAAAACATTTATATCCACTATCTATCATGGTCCTCACTGATGATAGCAAAAACTACTTTGTTGTTTTTGCTATGTATAAAGATAACGGCTTTAAATAGTATTGTCCGATTCGGATGAGGAAAGTTGCTTCTTGGGTCTCTCAATTTAAGTAAAAGTTATCAAGGTTAAAATTTTTTTTTAATTTAAAGAAACTCAATCAAAAGAAAAAGTAAATTCGATGATACCTAAATGTGGTGCATGAAATTAAAATTTTACTTTTCAAATAAAGAACTATTAAATTTATTTATTTATTTTGTCTTCTGAGTATTTTAGTATTATATCTATATGATACAAATTATCCAGACATATGAATTTGAATTCAACCGTTTCATCCAGCAAAAGCAGTGAAAACAATAAATTAATCTGAATAGTATTTTCAAATTTTATTTAGTACTTCCTTCTCATATTACTTAACCAGAACGCTTAGACCGTATAGGAAAGCAAAACGAATTTTTTAAACCTAATATTTATTTTCATAATTTAAAAAGTTGCTATATAAGAAATTTATTCTTTTATCGAAAAACAAAATAAAACAAAGGGCATTGTATATTTTAAGTTAAAATGGACCAGAGAGGAATATGAAAACCTCAATAAATGCTTTTAAGCTCACGACCAAGATTAGACCTTGATAAATAAAACATCGATGTGATGGGAATTGATCAATAAAAAAAAATGAAACTTTTTAATATCTAGATAGACAATGGTTTAATTGGATTTGAATAAAAATATTTACAAGAATTTATCCATTCTATTTTCCTAAATAACAGAAAATTGATTAAATAAAAATTTTCATTAATTTTACTTTTACTAAAAATATGTAGCTTGTGGTTTAAATGAGTTACGACTCCTTGATAAATGAATCGGAACGCCTGAAAAATAGGCATCCAAGAGTGTCTAATATGTTTAACTTTTTATAAGGGTTCCATTAATGTAATAAAATTCTATAATTATTATACCATTTTTTCTATTAAAAATAGTAATAGTAAAAAAAAAAAGATAAATAATGCTTATTTTTTTAATTAAAGATTTCTGTTTCAACATTGGAATAAGTTGTTTAAAATGAAAATGTTTATATTATATTATCAAATTTTTTGTAAAATTGTGTAAAAAAAATGTATTATTAACATGAAAGCGTGTTACTAGGATTAATTTTTAGAACCTTTCTCTTTCCCTCAAATTTTGATCCCAGTTTTTTCCGGATCATTATAATAGACTACATTATTGTATTTAAATAATAATAATATAGTCCCTATATGGATGGCCTTCGATTTCCAGAGATAATTTAATTCAATTTTTTTTCATTTAATTCTGGGAACCTTATTTTGGATTAGGAGGCAAATTTAGTGACCCTCCATTCCCTTTTTTAAACAAATTTAATTGATAAGACAGTACATGCATATATTGGAAATTAAAAAATATAATAAAATTGATCATTATTATTATGAAGATTATAGACATAGTAATAAATTATTTTGCTTCAAATATTATTTCAAAAAATAAATTAACTTAGAAGACTATAAGTAGGCTACTTACACTTTTGATAAAAACCAAAAAAATAGAGGATGGTGCTTACCTGTAACAAAAAGAAACAATATATTTGAATGAAATAAATAAATATATTTAAAGTATTATTTATAATATTATTTCACTTCGGTACTAATTTTATTTACAATAAAACACATTTTTTTAGTTGTTCATCTAGTGACACCATAAAATAATAAATTAATATATAAATCAAGCTCCAGCTGGCATTGTGTGCTGGCAGAAAATTTTCTTAAAGATAAATTAGCATATTTGAATGATTAGACGTGACATGTCTTCAAAATATTTTTTCAAAAGTGATTCATAATAAATCGACTAAATGTGCATACATTCAGTCTTGTCTGGTTTGTATTAAAATTAAAGCCATGATGTTAAAATTAAAATTAAATAATAACATGGTTTCGTTCTAAAAACTCGCCAATCTAAAAATAGCCCAAAAAAATAGTCTCTAATTTCAAATAAGAGAAAGTAAAAATAACCAAAAAATCAACATTTTTTTTAACTTTTACGCTATTAGTGTGTTTTAAAATTGGGCAATCTTTTTTTTCTACTTGTCCTTATTTTTCCAAGACAACTTTGGACTTGCTCTGTTTCTTGGTGCAGAGCTAGGTTTGACGTACCAAAGGTCAGTGGATCGCTGAGCGACAAAAATCTAATTAAATTATATTGGCTTCCTATTAATTTAAATAAATAAGAAGGAAGTCTAAATGACCTCAGATTCCGAAAAAGACAAAAAAACTGCACTTATTTAAAAGAATATGTTTTAAATAATTATTTTCTATTTTTCCAAACGATTTATTTAAATAAAAATTTCATTGCTTAATTTACTATTTCTAAATACACAATTCTAATTAAATGAAATCATTTTAGTTTAAAGTATAATATTATAATGTATTAATTAAGTAGAGTTGGTTGCTAAATAAACATAAATAATTAAGAGAAATATTTGAACAATGTTAATATAATCAAAATAAATTAGATAATTTTAATTTAAAACATGACTATTATATAATTAGAATAAATTTATATATATTTTATATTATTATTCATTATATGATCTGAACAATGTTTTAAATGAGTAATTTTAAATTTATATTAATTATATACAAAATTTTTATTATATACTCAGTAATACAGACTTTACCTTTCAAGATGATTAAATGGTGAGATCTCCCGTAACTCCGTCAATTTTAATAACAAGTCAAAGGGTGTGAATTCCAATCCCAGGCAGTTCGATGAAAATTTATTTATATTAATTGGATACCAATTGATTAAAATAAATATGCCTGGATTACATGTAATTAATATATATTGTCTATATGGCCTCAGATACCGAAAAGACACTTAAAAAAAGCGGTGAGGTGATATAATTAAAGTATTTTTAAAAATTAGTTTAATTTAAATTTTTCCTTCTTCATTCTTTGCTTCTTAAATTCCTAATAATATATTGCTTTTCGCCCATTTTCACTATTAAAAAAAAGCAAAATATCAAATAATATTTTAACTCTAAGTAATAAGATGGCTGTTGTATTTAACAATGAAGGAGCAGGCAGCCAGGTGAGAAGTCTCTACGATATTAAAATTTTTCAGCTTAAATTTAATAATGCCATCATCAGTTCATTTAGAGAATATGAACTCAAATGACAAAGCAACTCTAAATTGAAATTATTATTATTAAATTAAAGCTGAAACGTCTCAAACTTGAGAATTTTAATATCGTAGAGGCTTCTCACCTGGCTGCCTGCTCCTTCCTCCATTGATAATATTTTATCTCTCCGTGTAATAACTTCGCATTTCTTATAATAGACGTATAAATTGTTGAAATGTAAATAGTTATATTATGAATTTTTTTGTATGTTAAAATTTTTATTATTAACATGAAACCCTATATCATGAGGAATTTTTTTTATTTCTGGAAAGGGGAATTTTGAACTTAGGTACTTCCGGGTGTTAGGCTATAATATTTTATTTAAATAATAAAGCCTCTAGGAGTATATGGCCTAATTTAGCAGAGATGAAAAAAAATTGTATATTGCCATTCAGTTAATTCTAGAGGAGTACAATATGATAAAAATCAATGTATATGAAAATATAAATTTAAAAAGTGCCAGCCAGCAGGATCTCTGAAGTTAAGTAAGGTCCAAGTCTTTCAATCTTGTCAGAGGCTTCCCAACCCTTTATACAAATTATATTAATGTTTTAGACATTATGGTGGCTCCAGCCTGCAGACCCAAAATTTATTGGGCCAAGGTTAAAATTTATAATAATTCTTTTAGGTTATTTTCTTTCAAATTATATTCATCTTCCTGTTTTGAACACAAAGTAAGGTTTAATATATTAATAATATTTTTCAGCTAAAAGAAATTTTCAACAGTTTAAAACGCCAGATACATGCATAAAACAAGATGGTCACAAAAAGAACTATGCATGCACCTAAAGTACTGAGCATGGGTCTGATTGTTTCAAACGGTTGAAAATCGCTCTTGAAATAAATCTATTTATAAAATGAGATTTCTTTCTCGATATTTTTTTGGCTTTTTTGTTTCACCCTTATGATATTTATTTTCGTATACGATCATTATTTACACAAATTTATTTTCAATTTTATTATTTATTTATTTATTAAGGTTTTTTTAGAATTAATCATAATGAAATGAAATTTTCTCTCTTCTTGGTTTGAAATTTACCTTCTCTCAAAGAATTAAAATACGTATAAGACAAACCTATTTTAACCCATTATTATAGAGATCTAATACAAATATATTGACTAAACAAGAATAGTTAAATTTACTTCGTAATAAAATTAAAAATAATTTTCTAACTATTAGAAAATATAATAAAATTCTAAGCAAATTTCCTTAAATCGTTCAAGATGGCTTTACTATTTGAACAATATAAAACCTATAAAAAATCTAATAAAATGTGTTTATAGAGCACGAAATAATAATAATATTATAATGCAATATCAAAAATAAAAAAAAATGCAATATAAGTCAATCTTTATAGAAGAAACTTTGAAGGATGAATGATTTCATTTGATATTAAATATTAAATAAATCCTTAAATACTATTATTAAATTTATTTATATTTCAATTTTAAAATCATAAAAAATGAATATTTTAAATAAACCATAAAATTCACATTAACATGTAATATCTTATTTAAATATGGAATGGTAGTAGTAGTAGTAATTCATTAACAACTTCATTTTATGTTGAAAAGAAGATAATGATTCATTTGATTTTTTCATAGTTTAAATTTCTATAATAATTAGGTAGACTCAGATAATATTTTAATATAAATCTCAAATACTTTATATTTTGAAATTTTTTGGGATTCCTGATTCCCCTTATAGCCTGCTGATCCTCACAAATGAAGGTTTGGTTGAGCTATGAAGACCATGAAGAGGAGCGCCTTATTGTTAGATCATTATTGGGGTTGAATTCGCCAAATAAATAAAAAATAAATTAATAATTAAAAATATATAAATAAATGTATAAGACACTATTGATAATGTTAACATGTGATCATAGTGATTCAACACTAGATCCAATAATCTGAGATTTTTTTTAAAAATTATTCCTCAGCAAAAATAAAAAGAAATGTATGAGATTAAGTACTTCATTAGAAACCCAGATTGGGTGCAGAAGCTTTATGCCGAAGAAAGAATAAGTGTATAAAAAATCTTTTGTAAAAAGAGTATATTCAATAAAAATAAAACTTAATTAAATTTAAATTATCTGAAAAGAATGGAAGAATTTTCTTGTAAATTTACCACTCTAGAACAATGGTCTATGGGAGGAGAGTTGGCTCATCCCATCTACCTCAAAGAGAATGTAACTTATTAATAATATAATAATATAAAAGTTTGAGCGTTTTAAAGATATTAGGTCATAGGTAGAGATGTACCTGTCTCAAATTAATATTTTTAGTACTTATGGGGGATTTCATTTGGAAAATTGACTTGCCTTCTCATCTCGAAATGTTCAGATATTAGGTTGAGCCCTCCATCTGAAAAACTAATTAGTTTTATGTAGCTTGGGTAATATTCTTTAAAGGCGAAACAAAACAATGCTTGTCCAAAATGTTGATCCTAGTGACAGACTCGGACAGCCCTTTGATGATGATATAATTCTTTGAAAAAATAGATTGCGATTTAAATGATTCATGGAAAAAATAAATGGGAAGGATAAGAATTTGTGACCCGATTCTGCCGGTTGGATATATTATTTTTTTATTTATATAATAATAATATAGCTTATATAAATTATTATTTTAGAGAAAAAAATTGGACACAAAAAGTTTTTTGGCAAAGTGCTTAGGTGACCACTAAGGGAATTCTAAAAAAAATTTAGTCCTTAATTATTAATAAAAAAAAGGATAAATTCCCATAACCAATATAATTTTTTTTTTTTTGTTTTACGTATAGCTGAAATTTAGTAAATTTATTATTAATAAATTCAAACAAAAAACAATCTGAGGTAAAATAACCATAGACGCTTTAAAAGAAATAAAATTCTTAATATCGAAGGTTCGCTTCCCAATTAAACAAAAAAAAAGAATAATTACAATTAATTAAATATGAAATTTTTGCCCTGTCCTTTGGTGCAGAGCTAGAGGTCTGGCTTCACGTACCAAAGGTCAGTGGTTCGCTTCCCGTCTTGAGCGACAAAAATTTATTTAAATTATATTGACTACCAATTAATTTAAATAAATTAGGACGGAGTCTAAATGGCCTCAGATGCCGAAAAAGATTTTAAAAAAAATATGAAATTTTTTATTTTTTTTTTTATTTTGTTTCTTCAGCATCTGAGGCCATATATTTTTTTTTCATTTTAATAAATATAATGATTGTTGTAATTAATTATAAATTTTCATACATGGAATGAGATGAGAAAAATTATTGATTAATTCATTTTTTTAATAATTCATTGTTTTAATATATCTTGAATAAATAAATTCTTTTGGGGAAGTGGCTACTACTCCCCCTTGAATCTAATTAATTATTCACTTACAGTGAGTGTCAGTATATAATGATCTTTTATCTTTACCAGAATAATTTTATGTAAGATTTGTTTTGACCTTGTGCGATGAAGAGTATATGGAAGAAGGGTATGGGGATTTTAATTTAAACTTTTAGTCAATTTCAAAAACACCTGGAAAACTTCCGGGCGATTTAGAGTATTGTAATATAATAAAAAATAATAAGCATACATGGTTTAAAATGTATTCTAAATTTATTACAAGAATAAACATGTTTAGGGTTTTGTTACGATTAGCAAAATAAAAAGTCAAATATTCCAATTATGAAAATGAATCTTCTTGGTAAGATAAGATACTGATTTAAAAAAAAAAAAGGTGAAAAATATATTAAAAATTAACGACTGAATATATTTGCTTTTTTTCACACAACTAAAAAGTGAGAACTGTCAATAAAAATAAAAAAAACGTCATTTAGAACCCAATATTGAGAATATTGGGAAAAAAAAGTAAAATCAATTTGTCCAAAATTTATATATTAAGCTTTTAACGTTAAAAGGTATTTAGATATATAGAACTAAAATGGGTTCAGAGCCTCTCTTTCCCTTTTCAATGAATTTTTTAACATCAGAGAGAAATATAAAAAAGAGGGTTTGAGTAAATGAGGTTATAAAAATATATGTCAAAACATACAGCTAATTTATTTATTATTATTAGAAAAGTTTTACTTCCTCTTGATGTTAGATTCACTCATGAACAGAAAATTAAAGATTTTTTTAATTTAATTTGATAATATTTTTATAATCGTAAAAGTAAATTATATATCAATGATAATTAAATTTCTTTTTTTCTAAGTCATTATAAATGATTTCTTTTAACGTTATTTTTACGATAATCTCTTTTTTAATATGATATTTACTTTAAAGCTATTACTTTTTAAAATAGTAGGTCATATGTGATAAATATCTAACGATATACGTATACATATTTGGGAAATTTTAATTTCATCTTTAAAATAGAAAATAAGTATCTTGTAACACAATGATGATGATAATAAACAAAAAAAAAAATTGAAATTTGTCCGGGCTTTTTCAGAAATCCAGTAATCTTTTCCATAGCCTTTACAATATTAGTGTGGACACTCTAATACTATGAAGGCCAAAAGATGCTCCTTCCATGCCATCAGATCACAAGATCCCTTCTCCATCTCCGGAAGGCCATCCTCTCCCTATACTCTACATTTCTCTGTAAACCCAAAAATTGCTAACTTGGATAAATTATAATAAAAATAATTTATTTTAATTTTGTTTTATTTTAATGAGATCAAGGGAAGGTGTCATGATTGTTGCCTCAAAAAGGGAGAAGCTTTGTTTGGCCTGACATGATAAGGGGAGAGAGCTTATTTTGATTTTCACAGTCTTAAAGTGCGGATAAAAACTGGAATTCGTTGAGTGGATAAAGTATCCATCCACAAGTATATAATATTTATTCTTATAAATAATTTTTTTATCACGTAGCATATAGACATTAATGATAAATTCAAAGGGTTGAATTATATATAAATGTTTGTTGATACGGTTATTCGTCCTCTATAATTAATTAATTGGTGGCCAATTCCTTTAAATTGAAATTGAAATTGAAACAAGATTTATTAATTCTATTGGTACACATTATATAAACGAGTGTGGTCTGAAAAGTGAGGTAACCAACATAGAAGACTGTTTTTTTTTTGAGTTTTTTACTTTTTGACATAGTCTTCTTTTAGCTCGATACAGTTGTTCCAACGATATTCAAGTCTCTGAATCCCATCATTATAATACGACGAAACAAATACATCAAAATAAACTTTTGTTTCTGCAATCACTTCTTCATTTGATGAGAATCTTTTACCAACAAGTGAATTTTTCATGTTCAGAAACAAGAAAAAGTCGGACGGAGCTAAATCTGGACTATAGGGTGCATGAGGAAGAATTTCGAATAGTAATTCAAACATTTCATTTTGCCGTTGCAATTGCTGATGAGTGAGCCGATGCATTAACGTGATTGAACAACACTTTTTTTCTAGCCAAATGCGGTCGTTTTTTCTTTAATTTTTTATTTAGTTGGTCCAATAGCAACGCATAGTACTCTCCTGTGATTGTTTTGCCCATTTAGAAATAATCTATAAAGATAACACCCCGAGCATCCCAAAACACAGGGGCTTCCACTTTTACTTTCTTCGGTGCATTGCAACCGGCTTCTCCCATTGTTTTGATTGAATTTTTGTTTTGGATGTGTAGTGGTGTATCCAAGTTTCGTCAACAATAATAAATTAATAAACGCAAAAATTTAGTGCAATTACGCTTAAAAAGGCTCAAGCAGTACTCAGAAGTGGTTAGACCAATTCGTTTCTGGTCCTCAGTTAGCAAACGCGGCACCCATCTCACTGACAGTTTTCTCATAAGCAAGTGTTCATGTAAGATATGAACCGTTCTTTTGTTATGAATTATATTATATTATATTGTTATAAATTTGACAAATGACAATCAAGTGTTCATTGTGGTGCCATCTCTGTATTACTTACCTTACTTTTCAGACCGCCCTCGTATTTATAATATAGTACAATATTTTTAGTATTATTGACTTGAGTGCTTTTTCTTTTAATTATATTATTTGTTTTTTTATTTATTTTTTGTAGGAAATTTCTTTAAATAAATTTTCTTTTCAGAATGGCAAACAGAACAAGTGATATCTGGGTTAAGAAATAAGAGTTTTCTCACTACTCTAAGGATCAAAGAATAAAATATTCTTTTACTAATTAGAAAATTAACATAAAAACTTTTTCATTATTTTCTAGATATTTTCTAAATTATAATTATAAAACTTTTAAATATTTAATTTAATTACAAATATTACTCTTTATATTATTCAAGATTTCCATTAAATGGAATTGTCGCATGTTTTTGTATCCTTTAGGTTACTTTATAAATTTGAGAAGAAGAAAATAGCTCTATGTATCTCTATATTTGATGTTAATTTATCTAAAACTAAAGTTACTTAAAAAGTTTACGGTTTTAATTAAGAATCTTGGGAAAATAGACATTAATTTTTGAATTTTTGAATATTTTTTTTAAAGTTTTTTGCATGATTTCCTTCATAAATTTTTTAATCAATTATAATATTATAATTATATTATTTAATAAATATATTTTAATTTAAAAACCTCTATTGGATCAAGATTAAAAAAGTTTTTTTTTTTTATTAATTATTTAAAGGAGAATTTTTTTATAGATTTTATTTACTCTCTTTCACATGGAATGAATAAATGGGCGACGAACAAACAGAAAAAAAAAAACAAATATTTAAAGATAAGGTAACAAAAAAGTGAGAGAATAAAGAAAAATGTTGGCAGTGATTGTAAAATATGAGGAGGAGTAGGAGTAAAACCGGATGTGAGTTCCAAATCCAAGTCAGGATAATTGAGAAGAGCTGATTCAGTCAGTTTCTTGGAAGTGAAAAAAATATTTATAATGATACATTGACTAGAGATGGATTTAAAAGAAAAAAAAACAACGAAGGCTATTGACTTTTGATCGCTGGTAATATTGTTCATCATCAGGATCATGACCATGGAAGGTTGCCTTAAGTTACTTAGAGTTAAATTTTAATCTGGTTGGAAATAAGTTCTGGCTTAATGTTTGTATAAATAAATATCTTTTAAGTGAATTGAAAATATTATATTGGCTTCAATTAAATAATAACTCTGCCTAAGTGGCCTCACTGCCAAAAGAGACTTAAAAAAAATTGAATTTAAAAAAAAAGTTTTCTCTCAATGATAACGTATCTTTTATTATCTGATATCCAATTTTTTTTTTTTTTTTTTTGGAATATATCCGGTCAACTGACTGTTATGAAAATTGGTCCATAACTGAAGACAAACAAATTATTATTACCAAGTTTCAAAAGATTTGGCCCAGCTGAAAACCGTGATGCACAATAAATCTTGGGGACTTTTTTACCGCCCCTTTCGGACCGAGCCGCTTGAAATTTTAATACCTTCTAGGGCTATAAAGTTGTTAGAAGAATGATTTCAGAGATATAAGACAAAATATATTTGATAATATAATATATGAATAAATGTTTTTTTGAGGTCCTTTTGTCTCCAAATGTCAAAATATTTTCAAAAATTGGGGGAGTTAAATTTTTCATGATTATAATATATAATAATACATTATAATAATATATTATATATAATATTGTGGGAAAGAAAAAGGTTAAATATATTAAATATAAAAATTTCAATTTAACATAATGTAATTATGTTGTAAAATATTTTCAAAAATTGGGGGGTTAAATTTTTCATGATTATAATACTTTGACTTATTATATATATAATCATAGCCGTAGCATGGGTGGTGCGAGCGGTGCCCCGCACCAGGCGCCGAACGATAAAGATGCCGTTTTAACCTTGAAATAATTTTTTAGTAATGCAGTAAAGCATTTAATTTTCTATAATTCTATAATATAATATATATTTATAATAAAAAACTTTTTTTATTGTAATAAAAAATATAAGACGGGGACGCCATTTTATCCTTTCGCACGAGGCGCCATAATATCACGCTACGGTTCTGTATATAATATAATAAATGCCCTTATTATATATATATAATAAGGGCAAAGTTTTATAATATTGATATGAATTAATAAGGGCAAAGTATTATAATATATATATATAATATTGTGGGAAAGAAAAAGGTTAAATATTATATTAAGTATAAAAATTTCAATTTAACATAATGTAATTTGCCTCTAGCGGAATATTAAGAAATGTATTATATCTATGCATGGATAAATCCTTGCATTTAAGGCAATGCTTTTGTAATGAAATTTAGAATATGTTTTTATTTTAATATAGTTTGTTGTTTAACAATTTGCGATAAATGTTTAAAACTAGAGAATTAAAGGCGTATTATTAATTAAAAATAAGAAGAGATTTATACTATTTTTTATTAAACCATATGATATCGTATCTAAGAGCATCCGATACTGGAAAGTCAAAAAATTGATACGGCATCCAATTATTATAAAAAAAATTTATCGGTTTGAAGCATATATGTTTTTATTTACAAAAAGGATACTTTATTATTCATGAACATCTTTTGGAGTGAGGCAATAACGCCTCTTTACCCCCCTCAAATGCACTACTTACTTCCCCCACCCAAAAAAAAAGTTTCATGCGCCTCTGGGTATCGGTTCTGCTCGCCTGCAATCCTTCAGATAGGCTACCGAAACCACACGCTCAATGAAGAAGACTCAATATAATAAAGAAAAAGATTTTTTTTTTATAAAAATGTAAGTGAATGTAGATAATAAAATATTTGAATATTTTATGTTCATATTAAAACTCATTTAAAAATAAAAAAAAAAATATTTTGAATAAACTTGCTTCATTTTAATTTTTATAATTTATATTTTACTAGGTACGTTAATAAAAGTAGAGCATTAGGTAAACTTATATATACATTTGCGACGTTACTTAATGTTTAAATAAGTCTGGAAATTATATCATAAACATCACAGGAGTATTTATAATAATTAGAATATATTAAAAATTTAAAAGAAAAAAAAATGAATCTAAAAAAAACTTTTATCTTTGGAAATAAAATAATTTAATCACTTATCCTTATCATAAAAAAAATATATAAGGTATAATTTTTACTTCATATGTTTATATTAAGGTATCTTTTATAATTATTTTATTAAATCTAAACAAGAGGTTAGAGTTTATAGAGAAAAAAACGATTAAATAAGTAGAATTTTAATTAAATAAAAATATACCTTAATAAACATCTATACACACACAATATCTGATTTAATTGTGAAATAAAATAAACAAAGGATAAGATTCTAATTAATATAAAAGATCATATATATATATATATATATTTTAAGTCTTTCGGTATCTGAGGCCATTTAGATTCCGTCCTTATTTATATAAATTAATTGGTAGCCAATATAATTTAAATAAATTTTTATCGCTTAGGATGGGTACGAACCACTGACCTTTGGTACGTGAAGCCCTCTCGACCAGACCTCTAGCTCTGCACCAAGGGACAGGGCACCCTTATATATAAATATAAAAATATTCCTGAAATCTTTAGAGGCTATTATATATTATGTACATTTTATATAATTATTAAGGTTTGTTTTGATTTAAGAGTTTTATTAAGCATATTAAACTTGGATCAGATGATAGTGTTGCATCTTTCTTTAGTTTGAAGGAGTATTTTCAGTTATACCTAAAAGGTATACCCATAAAATATTCTTGCATTTTATCCATTCGATTTGTCATAAAAACATACTAATCAACGAATTGGCATACTTTTTTTTTAAAATTTATTTAGCCTTTTCTACTCCGATTAGACTTTGCAAATACATAAATTTTAAAGGAGAAAAATTCCATTATCGATGTCTTCCGACGGGCCTTGTTTCTCTGGACCCCCATCCGAGTTTCAGCGCTGCTTGGCCTTGCTTATCAACACAGATCTTGGGGGATGCTCCTCTTCTCTTCAGCCAGGCCCGCCGGCTATTGGTATACTCTTTGATCAAGGTTATATAAGTATTTCGTGAGTCTTCAGCCATTCATAAAATATTAGATATTAAAGTGGAAGAAAGCTCCTCTAGTAATTTTTTCTTCCTATCTACATTTTTCTGTTTATTTTATACTGATATTTAGTATGCGAGGAGTCTCTCAGATGTGGAAAAAAATTTAAAAAAAACTTCGCCGAGTACCAAAAGATGGGATGGAAAAGAGGGTTGAATTGAGATGTGCCGAAAATATCCAATGAAGTAAACTAATTTAACGAATTTAATTTGGTAAATATTTGAATATTTTATTTATCAATGTGCAATTAAAATGGAAAATGTTATTTAATTCATTTATTTTTTAAATGTTTCTTTGTGTAATAAAAAAAATCGTTGTTATTTTATAAAGCTTGGTTTTGTGTCCCTTTATATAACATTCCCGCCCATAACGTGTCTGAAGGGGTTATACAACTTAATAAAGGATAGTAAAGTCACTTCAAAGTAATTAAAAATAATTAGAAATAGACGGCCTTGTCTGTGAATGTGTAAAACAGCCCCAGAGATCTCTGTGGTTAAGCCTCGAGTCTCTTAAGACCTAAACTTTGATTTTAAAGAATGACTCCTAGCAAGGAGGTTATTAAACACATGTTGAGAATCAATTGAGTGAAAAAAAGTATTTCCAGAGAATAATAAAAAGTTTTTTTTTTAAATTAAAAATTAATTATATTTGAGAGAAAAAAAAATTATTCTTTACATTTTTTTTTATTTAATAAAATTTTTTTTAAAGAAAATTTATTAAAAAAACTCTCAATTTACCCAATAAAAAATTATTTTCAATTGGTTTCTTCAAGCATATTGATATTTTAGCGCAATTCCTAAAAGGAAATCTGTGAATTTTATAAAAAAAAAAAAAAAAAGATATAAGTATTAATATTTAAGAAAAAATTTAACTTAATTTCTATAATAGTAAGTCAAAAAACATCTAAAAAAATTTATAAATACTTTTAATAGATTAGAAAAATTTGTTGCCAAAAAGCGACTTAACTGAGAAAATTAAATCAATTTACGATATAAATATTGCATATTAAAAATTTATCACCATTTTTTTTCCTATAATGAATCATATTTGTTGAAGTTAAATTTAATAACTTTTTTAAACTCAAATGTTTTTTGTCAATAAAAAAAAGACCCTGTAGATTTAATTAATGGAATAAATGGAATAATAAAAAGGAATTTATTTGATTAAAATGATTAAATTTAGAAATAAAATATATTGAAATCAATTATATAAGCAAAGAAAAACATTTGATCATTTGATTCGGCCAGGGGTTAAAAATTTTGACATTGTCAGTATTGATAACCTTAGAAGCCAAGGGATGAAAATTTATTTAAATCAATTGGATACCAAATGATATAAACAAATATGCCTGGTTCATTATTATATTATATATATTGGGTTGTTCGGAAAGTAATTTCGTTTTTTCCCAACAGAGGACTTAATTGTATTTTTTCACAGCCAAC
>JAAAKE020114384.1:0-16240 GCA_010014785.2 Anisolabis maritima
CCAATCAAACACAAATACAAATTTATAAATTACATAATACAAAACAACAAACAATTAACAAAACAAATACAAAAAACCTGTTTACTAGACTTAACTCTCTTAAATGAATCGATCTCCAGTGACATATAATGTAAAATTTTTGTGATATTGGTCAAGAAAAACCTTACAGATGATCAGGGTAATTCATAAATCACCACGAGGTTTGAAACAGTGGTAGTTTAATAACTTTGGCAGAGACTCATATCAACAAATACAGAATCCCAGTTTAATATGGGTGTATCAGATGCTGGATATGTGCACCTTTGCTGATCCGTCATACGTCAACCTGTATTCCAGTTCTTGCCACATGCGTCCGCACAATACTTGGTCATTACCCACGAATGCATCCATGATCCTTTCTCGCAGTTCTGCTAAATCACCTGGCATATGAGCCTTATCCCTTAATTTAACACCTTTAGAAATCAACGGAATTTAATTAATTTTTTTTTTTATAATTTTAATAATTGATTAATACAAGCAAACGAAAAATCAAAGCTAAATAAAATTGTGAACCAACCGGCAACACAATTTTTCTTACTTTAGATAGAGAAAGTTGTGTGATGTGAGGCCGTCACACCAGATTTTTTTTTAATCAAAATGGCATTTGCTCTTTTTTTTAACAAAAGATAAAATTTTTTATCCTGAGTCAAATAGGAGATCAACTATAGATGAAAAATTCTTTCTTTTATGATCTCATTGAAAGTTCTTTTTATGTTTTTGCTTTGAAATAAAAAGAAAAAACACCTCTTATCCATTTTTTTTTTTTTTTTTTATATAATGAACAACAAAAACAAAAATTTTCAATTTCCCAAAGCTTTTTATAATTATTAATACTAAGTGAGATGAAAGTTTTTTTTTTTGAAATTCACATAGACCTATATTATAATTATTATATTTATTTATTTTTAAAAAATGATCAATGAATACTACGAAATATCAGAAAAAACTCTTCCTTTTGTAAAATAAAAAGTGCATTCCATTTATTTTCTGTTCTATTATATAAAGATAGTATCTAGTATTTGAAATTAGTAATAATTACTTATGAATAATTTAAAAGTATAGCATGGATAATTATTTATGCGTCATAGTATATTTTTAAAAGTTTATTGATGATTTTGATTAAATATTTTAGCACACTTTCCCTAGAAAGTTTTTTTGAAAATTATTGAAATTATCTTTCTGTAGAGATGTCTACTAAAAGGACAAGGGCAGAAGCAGCCTACATATTCAGGGTTTTATTTTAGCTCCCTTTATCCTAAAATTCATTCTAATTTAACACTGAATTTGAAAAGAAAATTACATCAAAAATAATTTATTTTAGAGTGATTTGAACTAAAGTTTTTTTTCTGCATTTGAGCTCATATACACCCCATCCATATAATTTTATTGCTCAGGACGGGAAGCTAACTACTGATCCTTAGCAAGTCCTAAATCACTTCTCAAATAATCACTACAACAAACTTTTATCAAATTGAGATATCATCTGAGGCTTAAAATTATATAAAGAGCTGTTCAACTGGATTTTCTCCACACGACTGATAGATAGACTTGTTATACATACTCGTAATAAAAATAGGTAAAACTCTTTCAAGACTCGTAACGAAAAGCAGGCATGGTTGCTGGCAAAATTTTTTAAAAGCCCTTATTTAATAAGTAAATCTTGTTAAAAATATTTGAAATTGTATTTAAAATAAAAAATTAACATCAAATTTAATTTATAAAACGTTTTGATATTACAAGCCTAATTCATTAGTATGCTTATTATATCTTCCAGTATATCGTTGGTAATAATGCAATGGAACATACTCATCTGAACAAAAATTTCCTTTTATCATTTTGAGTTATAGATTATTAGATTATAAAATGAAATTTAATTTCGATTTCCTTTCTTCTATTATTATAGAATATAAATTCGATAAAAGAATAAAAAGTGTGAGTGATAGACATTCTTTTGTCTTTTTTGGTTTGATCCGATAATCTGTTCTCAATTGCATGCATTCAGACACTAATCTGAAAGAAGAAAGGGCAGTAGGGGCTCCAAAGAATGCCACCATTGGCATCTCTCTTTTCAAATGGCTATTGTATTTGTCCTTGCTTCAAAAGCGAATCCTCGTATTTGCTGTGTCCGTCGTCATTGGTCTTTTTTAGAGAGAGATTGGCAACCGAGGCTCAATGACATTATATAGGGACAATCCAATAAAAAGAAATCACCTGAATACAAACAAATTTTCAATACCTTTAAGAATGTTATTCTTTTATCTTAATTTATTTGAGAGGAAACTTTTTTCTGATACCATAAAATAAGTTTTCTCTCTGAATATAATCACAAATGTAGGATACATAAATATTCAGAAGAATAATAAATTTTTCAAATTATCTTAAGTTGCAGGCAGCTTTTTATTTAAGTGAATATAGAAATCATTTTAATTAAAAATTAATGGATAAGCATATTTTAACCTAATCCTTTGTTCACTTACGAAGTGATTAGATTTATCGGGTCCTTTTTTTTTTTTTTTTTTGATTGATGGTCGAAACCATTCAGCCCACCATATTAAAAAAAATATACATATAAGTAAAATAAACAATGTTCACAATGCCATCTTACACCTTAAAAAACAATACAATACTACATTATAATAAAAGTAGGATCGGGTCTTTAATCATAAGTTCGACTCTAAAATCATTCTCTCAAGTTTAAACTGGGTTATGAAATATTTCTTCCTCCGGCGCTAGGGATGCATAAAATATATATTATTTTTAAAGTACAAAAAAAATAATTAAATTTTCAAGTGAAGGGGATTGAATTGAAATTGAAGAAGGAATTTCTTAGGAAACGCCATAAGGCATAAACGCATTTCACAGAATGTGAAATAAAATTTGTGCTTAAATTATAATTTAAAAAAAAAAAAAATGGAGAATTCACCTCGTTAATTTCTAAAAGGTTCTATATACGTGTTTAAAACTAACCTAACTACCACATTCCAGAGCCTGCAATTTTTTTCTTATCAAATAAATATATAAAAAAAATGTTTGACACCCATCTTTTCTAGAAAATTTTTATTATTATAATCTTAAATAGAGATCCTCTTTACTTAATCATTATATGCCTAAGTGATTAATGACTATTCAAATATTTACCAATATAATTTCCTATTAATGGTATATTAATTATTATATATTAGATAGGAGTTTATTAGTCTATTTATTAGATATACAAATTTGCAACTATAATTATAATATATACAGTATATTACAATTTTAATAATTATATATTAATAATCAATCTATTATTGAGTTACTGAATATGACTTTAACATGAATATTAATCTTATTATTATGCTCATTCAATATATTGAGAGTATAGAGGGCAGTGCAATAACATACCTATATGAATAATTAATAATTAAATCAATCATAATAAATAGCCATTTTGCATGGTTTAGATTAATGCTGCCATTCAAATATAAACGCTTTCATTTATATTTACTATCTTCATAGAGGTGAAGATAGAAATTTTTAAAAGTATATAACAATTTTTGTTTTCTCTTACCTATATATGAAATATATATTGAGAAAGAATTGCTATCGCAAAAACAATCGATATCGAGATATTAACGGAAATACACGATTTGTGGTCCTCTGAGTAAAAAAAAAAATGATCGGCCTGAAATAAGAGAATTAAGTGTATTGGTTGCCTATTCTCCTTGGGGTGGTCTTTTCTTTTGAAACTTCTTATACAATAAAATCTTAAATGAGATTAGGCTAATTATTTTATTATACTTCCAAGAGGGAAATGAAATTTTTCAAAATAAATATTTATTTAGTTTGAATAAATTATGAAATAAAAGTTTTGCTCCTACTCTTGGTCACAGGTGTTTTATTCTTTATTTGTCATTGTCTATTGTTGATTTATTCTTTGAATATATAAAAATTCCATATACCCCTTGTTTTCATCCCTCAAAAGAAGAAGGGCTCTCATCTTTTGAACTGTCAGCGAGCTTCAGATTTATCTTTTTACCCGTTTCGGGTCTTTCAGGTTGAGGGCTCTATCAATCAGCATCGATAGACCAAGGGGACAAAGGTCACCTGGGTTTGAACCCAGGACCCTTCAGCCTTTCGATCACCGTCACCATATATTATCCCTTCCCATCGTTAATCAATTGCGAAACACCTTGGATTCTTCTTTTAGTGGCGCCAAAAGGAAAAAATTGGTTGCCAAAAGAATTCAGTAAACCACAAAAAAAAATCCCCTAAATCGCTTTTTTTAGTTGGTCGAATATCTCCTTTACAAATAATTTTTATCTTTATTTAGAGTGAATCTCTCTGCAGAAGGTGGTGAAAAAGGCCCCCCAATATTTATTAATAACCACTATTTTCTTAGCATCTTCAGGATCAAATCATTCGAAACTTTGCGGTAATAATTATGACGTTTGTCTCCAGCACTCGACCAAATTTCATAACAATGGAAGGGGATTTATTTTTGAAAATGTGACTATGACCACATCACACAAATTTCTCTTATCTTGGACTTGAGAAAGTATATTATCTCATCGTTGCTATCGATATATTTTTTCTTTATGGTAGTTTATCAGCTCCTGAGAGGTAAATAGTACTTTTTCATTCCAAATTTATCCATGGAAAATATTTATAATTATAAAAAAATTAAATAGGCAATTAAATCTTGTTTATTATCAAAGAAATGAAAAATATATATAATGGAGGTATGGAGAAAAAACGCAGTAATCCCTAAAAAGCACGACTCGTTGTCATGGTAACAAAATATAAATATTTTTATTTAACTGGAAGTAGCTGGGATGTCTAGATAATGGAGGTATGGAGAAAAAGCCAGCAATTTAATAAAGGACGTTAGATGGAGCATCTAACGTCCTTTATTGCGCAAAAAAAGGGCGTCAGGTAGAGCGATTAAATTACTGCGTTTTTTCTCCATACCTCCATTATCTAAACATCCCAGCTAATTCCAGTTAAATAAAAATATTTATATTTTGTTACCATGACAATGAGTTGTGGTTTTTAGGGATTCTAAATTGAGGGCTCGACACTATTTTGAAGAGGAAAATGATTAATAAATCTTAAAGTTTATCTTATTTATTATATTTATTTATTATATGTACACCCAATTTAAACAACAATGGTAGAGGTATTTAAAAAAAAAACAAAAAAAAAAAAAAAAAAAAAAAAAAGTACGTCGGTAAGTTGGGGGATTAGGGTCTCATCATCATCCTACATTTCATTTGGACCGTATAGGCCCACCTAGTGTGGCCCCGTTTTTATCCGAAGTCACTCAGACTCTTTAACTTCTCGACCACGGGGTGAGGTCATTATAAAAAATAATTAATGTGCTTTCACCACTTGGCCGAGAATTTAGAAGTAATGACATTATCAACATGCATAGCTTTAAAAGTCAAGGGGTGTGGATTCGGATCCCAGGCAGACCGATGAAAATTTATTTATATCATTTGGGTACCACAGAAAACTAACAGAAAAATACCTAAATATATTTTCCCAATGATGAGTCCTAGCGCAATCTATTCCTCGCATAGGAATTATTAAAAGCACACGAAAAGACTAAAAAAAATCCGTCATGCCCATGAATTGGGCCCAGAGGATACTGAGAAAATCGTGATTCGCGATAAATATATGGGGGGGGGGGGGGGGTCTATTTATCGCCTCCTGCAGACCGATTCCCATTTTCATTTCTTTTGAAGAGAGGGAAGACCACGCCCAGGGCTCTTTACTTGCCTCTGTAGAATTTCGAAAACTTTCTAACTACAATAAAATTAGGAAAAAGATAAAAAAAATTCTCCTCAAAAATAATATCCTGATGAAGGCTAGAATTTTGGGTCTGGCTATAGAGGCTGATGGAGTGTATTTTAATTTAATTTTAATTTTTATAGCAAGCTAACGATAAATAATAAATACACGTCAATGAATTGTCTTTTCGCGTCCCATTTAAAAAGTTTGAATTTTTAATATCATTTTTTTGCTATTCAAAAAACATTATAATTCGTTAGAGTTAAAATTGAAATGATTTTCTTCAAAATGATTTTCTATTAATTCTCATTCTTTATATAAATTAATTGTAGGTTTTTAAATAAAGTAAGTTGGCCTTTTACCCAAGGTGCCTAGGCCAATCAGAGTCCAATTTAGCAGAAGGGAGGGGAGAGCAGCTTGTGACCGAGTCTAAGCCTCTTTTGCCGCCAAAATTTGCTGTGTCTTCATTAGCTGAGCTCAGGGAGAATTCAGTTGAGCGTCGGCTCTGTTGGAAGAAGCACAACCCTTGTCAAAATTTTAAATTATTTATTCTTCTCATCATAAGCAACATGGCCTCCCTCGATGGCGGACCTCTCTGCGCTTCGCTCCTTGAAAAAATCTGATTTCTTCTAAACTTTAAGGCAATTTTAGGTAAATTTCATTTCACTCGTTATATTAATTTATTTTACTTTATTTAAATATTAGGTAAGCATAAAAATAGTTCCTGGACAAAAATTTACTTTTTATCTACGTACACCTAATTATTCCTGGCCAATGCAGGAATATATAATAAAATAATATAATATATTTAAAGACATAATAGAATTATAAATATAGTTAAGTAGCTTTCACAGTTATTTGAATTAACATAAATACAAAACCATTCACTCCTCCCAATTTATAATAGCTAATGACTCTAATGCCAAATTATTTTTATGAATAAAGTTCGGATTTACTTATTTTATTTTTTTTTTTTTCATTTTTACTTTTTTTATTAGATTTAATATTTGTTTTGTCTCCCAGCCAATTCATTTGGCTCACTTTAAGCCTCAGGAGTCAGGTCTGGACCTGCTTGTCAGATAGACTCCTGCATTTAGCATATAGACTAGTATGCTGAATTCCTCTCATCGCTCTGAGCTTTCTACACGCTTATTTTTACATTTGGTATTTTTATATTCTGTTTAGTATTATTGGCTTTGATCTCATATATTTTAATGATATGGAAAAAAATATTCTCCAATCGTATATATATTCTTCGGTACATTTTAAATGTTTCATCCTTTTTATTAAATAATTTTCTCATGACTTATATTAATTGAAACTTTCAACAAGGAAAGAGCCCTGGGCGTGGTCTTCCCTCTCTTCTATGAAAATCGAGAAAATGCGAAGGTGTCGTTTTGGTGGTTTGGAGGGATTATAGAACACCCATTTCTTAGTGCATTTTCTGAACGATGTAAAGGGGGTAATTATCTCTTCCGAGATTATTAAAGATCATTTTTTCACCTCAAAAAATTAGCTTTTTGATTGGATATAATTATAGAAATGCTGGAAATTGTTTTGTCTTAGTTTACCTCTATACATTAAAAATTCACCTCCCGAGGTGATTTTCGGTCTCGATCTTAAAAAAGCAGCGAAATTTTCAGACTTAGTTTTTCCACCGACAAAAATATATTTATATTATTTTCGCTACCAATTAATATAAATAAATAAGGAAGGAGTCTAAATGGCCTCTGATGCTGAAAAAGACTTCCTGAAAAAATCACAAATCACCCTTTTATTTTAATTTTTTTTTAAATTTATCAATAAAATGAATTTTAAGAGAATTTTCTTTTAGGCAAACCTCATTATTATAATCGATTGCCATTCCTGGGAAAATTATGCTTATAAATTCTATATAAAATTTTATTCTGATTGTATATTATTTAAAAACCTATATCTTAGCTTTGAACTTAATTTCGCTCTTAGAAAATATATCTCAGATTTTCCTGAATGATTGTTTGAAAATAAAATAATTTATAATGACTTTATTTTTTAATAACTGTTAAAATTACAATGTTTTCCCTCCAGCAAGAGGTTGGGAAAAATTTCGAGAAGGGGTTGTACTGTGTATGCGTGATAACTTGAAGGGTGAAAAAAAGCACATGGATCTCATGATGAAAGTAGATTTGTATTTAAATTCAGTTTACAGTGGCGCAACTGCGTCCACATCATGATTCTTATTTTTTATATTTTAAAACACTCATATTCATTCACTGGACACTTCGGTGACTAGGTCAATTTAAATACAAATACAAATTTACCAAACAAAAATAAAAAAAAAATGATATAATAATAAAAATGTATGTTCATTAACAAATTGCATATATTTCCATCCCTTTCGACTTTCTTCTTATACTCTACTTTTTTTTTTAAGTCTTTTTCGGTATCTGAGGCCATTTAGACTCCATCCTTATTTATTTCTATTAATTGGTAGCCAATATAATAGAAATGAATTTTTGTCGCTCAGGATGGGAAGCGTACTACTGACCTTTGGTATGTGAAGCGAAAGCTCTACCTCTGCACCAAGGGACAGGGTGTATACTCTACTTATAATAGTTTAGATTTTTAGAAAAACTTTTCAGGAGATCCTTTATGGTTGCCCAAATTTTATCCTCTCTGATATTGATTTAATATATTTATCCAACATATTATTCGTCTCTGTGAAATAATATTTATCACAATTTTTAGAAAAAAAGCTTCAGGTAAAGTACCGCTTCCAGTTACGGGAAATAACTAAAAAGTTGATAGAGATCTAAGATTTTGCTATAATGCACTTATGTAAAATTTAATTAAAGCGAGTTCGCGTGTTAACGAATATACACACAGACGTAATTTTAAAAATGGTATTTTTGGACTCAGGGAGGTTTTAAAACGTTAAGAATAATCAAAATCTCGAATTTTTGGACGATTACAATACTTTTCCTATACTACGTATATGAGAAAGTAAAAAGTAAAAACAATGAAAAGTTGCGCTGAATAACACGTGATCTGATCCTACTAACGAATACAAACCTATATATATTTAAATAATTAAAAATTTTTTAAATATATATATTAAATTTTATCGCTGAGATGAATCAAACCCATTCGCCCTTAATTAGATCAAGAAGCAAGTAAGCTCTACCTCTGATCCATCGCAAATTTTAATGGTCTGAAAAAAATAAAATAACTGACGAAATTGATATATTATATAATTAGAATATCATAAATTTCATTTATATCATACTTTAATTATACCATGGTGTAGCATAACTAGTCATTTATCTTTATAGAATTATACAACCTAATATAATAAACCTAAACACCTAATCAAGAAAACTCAGTTGCCTCAGAACTGTCATAAATGTTGAATGAGCGCTGCTCTATATCAGACGTTTATTCAGCTTAACATTATTCAAACTGGGGTATTAACTTGGATAATAAATATAACTACATATAATGGATATAAATAAACACATTCTAATGATGCGGAGTGAAATGAGATGTTGATCATTTGTAACTACCCTAGCTATAGTAATTGTATATAATAGTCATAGTTGTTAAAAATTTCAGAAATCTTAAAAAATTCTTTTCAAATTTAAAACCAAAAAAATTCTAATTTGCAAAATTTTTTTAACATCACACTTAAAGTGGTTAAATTTCGTTCGTTTATAATCTTCTTGAGAAAAAAGTAAAAATTTAGGCTTCCGGTTTAATACTACTCTTTGTGTTTTGTACCTCCTGGGTCCGTGTATTCTATTTCTCTCTACAGTCCAGAATTACAAACCGGTTTATGTTCATTCAACGGTCTTCATTTATGATTAATTTTTGTATAAAACATTCCAGGAAATCCAAATTCAAAAACAAAGATATATTTAATATAATAAAAAAAAAAACATCTTTTATGTTTAAACTAAAGATTATTAAATTAAAGAAGCATACATTTTTTTTTTAAACAATTTTGGCATCTTTGGCCATTCACTCCATTCATATTTATTTATTTGACTTTAAATAAATTTTATTGCTCAAAAGGTCAAATGAACCACATGATGATCATGAAGTAAGACCTACCACTACTCTAATGCTTACTGACAAGTTCTTTTGTTATTTCACATTATTAATTATATATTAAAACTTATTAATAAATGCAACTCTTAGTCTGTCTTAATTTATTTCAATTTAATATAAAATAAACTTGAAAACTTTAAATTCTCTTCAATATTAAAATATTAGTAAAAACAATTTATAAGAAACGGATAAAATTTACAATTCAAATTTTAATGAATTTTGTTTTACAAGAAAATTCGAACAGAAAAGTTTAAATTAATTTAAATATAACTAAGCTCTATCTAGTAATATCGTTTTATTTATTTTTTTTAACGCTTTTTTTTTCTTTTACCTATATATAAAATATATAGGGTGAAAGTATAGTGATCGCCAAAAAAATCGATGTCGAGATTTCAACGGAAATACACGTTTTGAGGTTCCCTGATTCTAAAGAAAATGGTCTGCCTGTTTGTTTGTCTGTGAACAAAATTTCTCAAAAACAAAAAATTTTTTGTAGAAAACATTCCAGGAAATCTAAATTCAAAAACAAAGATATATTTAATATAATAAAAAAAATCTCTTATGAGGTTGAAACTTTATATTTAAGCTAGGTACCTTCATCGAAGTTTTTTAATAAAATTGGCCAAAGAATACTAGTATTTTTTTTTATTTTTTTAAACTTGCTTTGTCTGTCTGTCGTCCTCTCTCTGAATCCTCTATCTTCTAATTTTATTAAATCGCTAGTGATCTGAAATTTTGTATATGAACCCAGTTCCAATGACTATGATTATATTAAAACCTATTTACAAGTATACTTCATTTTAAGTACAAATCTGAAAAACCACATTAACTTTTTAACTAAACTAAAAAGTATAAAATTAAAAAAAAAAAAATTTATTTAAAATGCACTAAAAAGAAGAAAATAACTTTTTGCATAAATATTTAAGGCAAAATATAAATGCCCGATCTCTCATTGAATATTTTATTTTATTTCCCATTTTTTTAGTTTTTTCGGCATCTGAGTCCATCTTTATTTATTTATTTAATTTCTCATTATTAATATATTAATTTGGAATGATAGTTTTATATTTTGTCATAACTATTCAACAATTTTATGCAAAAAGCTATTTTCGTCTTTTTATTGCATTTTAAATAAAAGTGTTTTTTTTTTTATTTTATTTTTTATTTAAACTTAATAATATTAAAACAAAATAAAACCAAATGTTATCAAATAATAAAAGAAGAGCCTTACAACTACAACTTAAAGAATTAACCTTTAATTAATTAGTATTTTTTATTTACTTTTTTTTATTACATAAATAAAAATTTCGTGGTTGTGTGACGAACCGTAATTATCCAGACTTTAATTTCCATTTAACTAACCATATTCGCCTGATTCAATGTTGAGAAAAATTTTTTATATCCTCGCATTTAAGTGAATTTTTGTCACCGCCTCTCTAATCAATGCAAATTTATTTTATTTTTTCAATTTAGACAAAAACGAATATATATTGTTCTAGGTGGCCAAAGGTGGCCCTAGTAATTTTATAAAATCAATACAATAAATCTCCAAGGCCTTGACAGGGTATTTCGTAGAGGATACACATTAAAATATTTTACTTAATTAAAATTAAATAAGACTAGTAGAAATAATAATTATGCCATTATGTTAGAACTGAAAGCAAACATGACAAAAATTTATAATACACAAACTATAAAGGCGTACGCTTCAAAAGTTAATGTATGAATGAATAAGGATTAAATAAAAAATAGTTTAAGCCTGGCCGGACAGCAGAGCTACAGCCATTAAGATCGTTTTTGTCTTTTTCAGCACCTGAGGTCATTTAGACACCTTTCTTAGTTATTTAAATTAATTGATAGCCAATATAATTTAAAAATAAATTTTTGTCGCTCAGGACGGGAAGCGAACCACTGACATTTGATATGTGGAGCGAGACCTCTGCACCAAGGGATAGGACCACCAAGATCGTTGTTGTTAAGTTAGATCGGATGAGTGGTCCCAAGGAACAAGAGGGTATAAGAATATCGATATTTAATAATTTAAAATCATACATGTGCCTTTGCATGATTTTAAATGATATAAAAGAATCAAATAGGAAAGAGAATTGAAGGAAATATTTTCTATATTAAATGCTTTATTACTTGGATCATTATCCGTAATTGCTATTCACTTTTGAAGGTAGAGAGGGGAGTGTAGAGTCATGAAGGAGGGAGCGCCACGCTCCCTCCCGTTCCAATTAGCGTAGACTCCATTAGAAAGTACACACCATGTGTGATTTGTTTTATTGTTGAGTGACAATGAGGAGAAGTAATAAGCAGTCCGCACATTTTGCTCTCTTTCTTTCCAAACATTGAAGCTATTGGCAAATGCGTTATATAATATTTCAATTTATTCATTTTTATTCATTCGGCTGTTAAATTGAGATTTCATGAATGGATTATATATATTATTAGAAAAATCCGGCTGACTCTTGTTCCTTGGAGCCACCATCCCGAAGTTCAACAGTTTTGGCCTTGCTTAGCAACAATGATCACTGTGGCTCTTCTCTTTTTTACTTTTTTTTTTTAAATAAAAATTATCATAGATTGTATTACTATATATTATTATTCTAATTATAAAATTTTAATTTCTAGGTGAAGGCCAACATTCTTCCCTCTTATGAACACGCTCCTCTCCCTCTTTTTTTGAGCCATTTTATGATTAAGGTAAGAATCTACAACCCAATTATCTCATTGAAATTAATTTAACTTAAAACTAACTTCTTTTACTAATTTTGAATTTTAAATAGAAATAAGAGAGAAAAAGGAAAATCATTAGAGAAAAATATATAATTAAATTTTAATTACATTTCATTTCTTAAGGTACTAAATTAGGTGTTCTTAATTATTAAGGTTTCCTTGGGAACCTTTCTAGTGAGTTTTTGTGATTTCCTAAACTTTTTAAAGAATAAATCTGTAACTTTCCTTTTTTTGATGGGTTACAGAGACTTATATTGAAAAATTCTTTTTTTAACAATAATATATCCAATTCCTTTATTAAATTTATAGATTTATATTTATTAATTTTTTAATGGAAAAAGAAATAAGTATATAAGTAATTCTTTAATTTAAAGTCGAATTTTTTTTTTTAGTCTTTTCGGCAACTGAGGCCTAATAAACTTGAAACGATATATATATTTATTGTAATTACGTATCATTATCCTTCCTGGAATATTTATTTATACCAAATGGTATCCAATTGATATAAATAAATTTTCATCGGACTTTCTGGGATCCGAACCCACATCCCTTAGCTTTTACGGATATTAATATTGACAATGTCAGAATCTCTATCCTCTCGGCTATGGGGTGGGGGTTAAAGTCGAATTAAATTTAATTCAAAAATTCTCTTTATTAAGGTGATGAAAACATTTTTGAAAAGTGAGGAACCGATCGTTTAAGACCTTATTTGTGGCCTAATCATTGATCAATGATATAGAATCATTATAATATACTTTATTTTTTCTGTTTAACTTTTCCAATTTTAAATTCCAAATTAAATTTACTGATTTCATTTAAAAACCCCGTATAATGTAAAATAATTGCAATAATTCCCTATTTCAATAATAATTTGGAAAGTTATTTATTATCTATATAATTATATTTTATTAAATTTTCTGTTTTTATAAAATATAGATGCGTTTATTGTGATGAGAATATTATAAATTAGTATGTTTGTTTTATTTAGTTAATAATGGTTAGAAGGATCGGTGCAGCCTTTCCTTACTTGGGAAAATAAATTTGGCCTTTCATTTAAATAAAGTTCCCCACAACTAGTCTATACCAAGCATTATTATATTAATATTTTATAAATAAATAAATTAATAAAAAAATCCTTTAATTTAAAGCCAAATTGTCTTTGTTTTATACAAAATATTTTGGTCAATTTACTAGGCATTTAGCAATCTCGTAAAAATATATTTAAAAAACTCGACATCGATTTTTTTACGATCGCAATACTTTCTCTATAGCATATAAGTGACTGAAAATGGGCGAATAAAATTTGTCCGAAACGTCTCCTTTCGACTTCAGCATCCAAGGGCTTTTATAAATATATATATACATAAAGCCCTCTAAATTTTTAGCAATATATTAATAAATGTATATATATATTTTTAAATACTATATTTTACCGTGACTGATGAAAGCCTACTGAACTGAGCGAAACATACCACAATTTTGGTAGAAAATAAAAGGCAATTAATTGAGCTCTAAATTAATAGATTATTTATTTATTGATTATTATCAAAATAATATTTTTTTATTTTTTAAATTGGAAAAATTCCTAATATTTTTCAAAAATATGCCTAGAATTTTTGAATGAAATTTATATTAATCTCTCTATATTCAAAATTGCATAGAGGAAGTTTTTTTTTATTTTTATTTTGTCTTTTTGGCATAGGAAATCATTAGACATTTACGATAAATTGTCTCCGTTTTAAATTAATTGTTAGGCGATATAATTTAAATAATTTTTTCGTGACGGGAAATGTCTAATGGTCCTTAGATTATTAATCAAGATCTTTGCCTCTCCCCTTTAATGAAATAAAAAAATACCGTCTTAGCTCGTGTAACTCTTGTTCGCCCTGAGAGAAAATCAAAATATTAACATATTTTATTATACATTTATATGTGATATTTTTATCGTGTATTTTGTTCTTTACCATACAAAATTAATCTTGATAAAGAGAAATTAAACACATTCTAAAGAAAAAAAAATTTAATTTTCATTTTTTTTTTTGTTAAAATTTTTTCTCTCTTTATGTTTCTTTGTCCAGATTAAACTGAGTAAGGTTTAATTAATTACCCTTTAAAAATTTGTTGATAAAATTTTATACACGATTAATAAATATAATTATTTGTTAAGGAATTAACTTTCAATTTAATTTAAATTTAAGATAAACAAAAATGAATGAACGAATGTTGTGTTGGCTTTAATCTCATATTGTGTATTCCACCCTTCAAATTCACACCTCGGGAGTTTTTCTTCTGTTCAAAAACAAAAAGGACTCATAACATAATCCTGTTATCAAGTTCAGTCACGTTTTTATCGAGTCATGCGAAAATTCATTTATTAAACTTTAGCATTATTTTTTTTTTTATAAACCCACTTTATTTGATCGGTTTATTTGTTGTTGTTGTTAGATATAGGAAAAAAAAAGGATTCAATAAAGGATCACAAAATGCAAAATAGTGTGATTTATTACGTTAAAAGATATGATTTGCGGCGTGCAGTAATTTTTTCCCCTCTCCTTAGATGACCCACTTTCGCAACTGCATCCCTCTTAAATTTTAACTTTAATAGGGAATCAAGCGGGGCATTTATGACCTCCTGCACACGATCTCTCTCTCTCTTATGGATATTGCCACTTTATATTTGTACCGACTCGAGACTCTAAACCCGTTTATGGGCATTTTGCCTCGGAATGGAATGATCTTTAACTCGGGATATTCATTTCAATCATTTCATTATTCTTTTAAATAATTCTAGAAACATATGGACTATATTTACGCTACTAAAAAACATTATGCTTTCTGCTAATCTAATTAATTATTAATTACTGAATAAATAATTTTATATAAGTTATATCACTATTATATTCCTGTCCTTATTTATAATAGTAGGGTGAAGTGAGGATGCGACGATGATAATTTTTTCTTATGATAAAGCAGTGGTTCCCAACCTTTTCGTTTTATTCCCCCTTTTCAATAAACTGCTGAATATAATTCCCTCCTTTCCAAGGAAGAAGCAATAATAAAAAAAATGAATTTTTTTTTTACTATTTTTAGTGCCAAGTTTTTTATTTTTATTTCAAGTCTTTTTGAGCATCTGAGGCCATTTAGACTCCACCCTTATTTTTTTTATATTAATTTGTTAGCCAATATAATTATAAATAAATTTTTGTAGCTCGGGACGGGAAGCGAGAGGGCAAGTGCCAACTTCTATCGGTGAAAAATTATTTATGATGAAAAATAAAATAAAAATACAGGGCAAAAAAGCTTCTAATGAAAATACTAAACACTAAAATTCTCCTTGGTTGGGAACCTTTGTGATAAAGTCTATGATCTCGAAAGTTTTGGGCTTTATTATTTTAAGCTAGAATTTAAGGTGAAGTGAAGGGACAAAAATATTTTTTCTAGGTCAATAGTATTTAGAATTTTTTTTTGTATTTTTAATTCCATTTTAATTTTTTTTTTTTTTTTTTTTTTTGGGGGGGGGGGGGGTTATAAAGGTATTGGAGGCCTTGGGGTGGAGAGATTAATAGGGAAAAATTTAAAATTAAACCAAAACGAGACAAAAGCA
>JAAAKE020114395.1:0-16234 GCA_010014785.2 Anisolabis maritima
CCAAGGTCAGCGTATCAGAGAAAGTGCATGGAATGCGGATATTATGTATACGGTTCAAGAAGGTCGCGCTAAAGGCATATATTCCAATATATATAATATCATAAAAAAACCTTCTTTCGACATGTTTTCTATTTAATGATAAAACGGATAAAATTCAATTTTTTTTATGAATATATGAATATTCATTTAAAGGAGATTAAATACTTTAGATAAATGTCTAAAATTAGGGTTTAATCGATAACGTTTTGAATTGAAATAGGCCATCTTCAGGATTCGTCCGTATTTAACAAATATTGCTTGTTTATTTTTTATTTCTTTATGAATAAAGTTAATTAGTAAATAAGAGCAAAGTCGTTCTGTCTTTTTGCCATGATATTTCGATCGCCATCAATCAAATATCTGATCGGCGACATTTTGCAACATGAACATTGCATGTTGCAAATGAAAAAAAAAACGTAACGAGGGACAGGAAAAAATTTTCGATTGTTTTATAGAGTGAAAACATAAAACATGTTGTTTTTGATTTTAGGAAGAAAAAGATATATATTTATAAAAGATAGGCCTGGAGCAATTTGCAATGAAATAATTTTATTTCAATTTATTTATAAAATTCACTTCTTGAAAAGAAATATGTGGGATCTATAAAAAACAAATTAAACGATATTTTGATTAAATTTAATTTGATGAGTGAATGAATTCGTCTCTCTATTGTAGTTATAATATAAGATTATCTTGTAGCTTCATAACCAGGACCGTAGAGAAAGAAAGGTAATCTTTTTGGACATGCAAGGGCTTCTGGCCTAAATGTATAACTTATTAATTTTTTGGATTTTCTTACTATTACTTATTTTGCTTTTTTAAATAAATTTATAAATTATGATTATTTTTATATTTCAATTCGATATGTGATCATATATATAATCTAATATCGTTTAAAGCAGCGGTCGCCAAACTTGGAATTCACGGTAAGTCAAAATTTGAAATCTCGCGAACCACTAAACCCAACCCTCCCTCAATCTACGCGTTATATAGGATAGGATATGGAAATTTTTATAATATAGATCATTATACTTTTGTTTATTAATGAGAAGTGATATTTATATTCTAAATGAATGTATTTGTGTTGTTTATAGCTACATGTATATTTTAAAATTTTACAACTAAAATTATATATTGAATTGAAAAAAAAAAAAAAAAACGGCCCTACGGACAACTAATGGCCGGGGCCACCACCGGTTGGCAATCGCAGGTTTAAAGGAAAGGTTTTAAGGTTTTAAGATATTTATCTTTAGTAAATTAATGTATATTTTTTATTTTGTTTTAGTATGAAATATTAAAAAAAATATTTTAAATCTCTCTTCTAAAATCTACCCATTTTCAAATAATAAAATTTAGCTAATAATTTATCGCGAAGTTTGATCTTATTAATAAATTAAAAAAAAAAATTAACCTCCCGCCGTGTGGGGCTAAAAATCAACAGTTTTTAAATCAAATAATTTCCTCCTTTTTTTTTTGTTATTATTTTTTTTTTTTAATAAAATTTTAAACTTATTGGAGTTAGGTTGCATTTTCAATATAGGCTATCTATTTAAATCCCCAACAATCAATTTGTTTTACTGAAACGTCAGGATCTCGAGGGGTTGTTTTTCGACAAATTCGTAAGCTGCTTCTAGTAATGCGGGAGGGCATCTAAAAAAATTAAATTTTTTCTTTCATAGCCTAAAGGACTCAATAAAAATTCTTTCTCGAAATTGATATTTATACTTTTGTTTATAAAATGCTTTAGTCATTATTATATGTATTATTTTTGCCTTAGGCAACTTATCCTCTTGTATATACCAATGAAATAGGCAGAGCATCCTTAAACGTTTTATTTATTTAAAATTGTGTAGGCTACTTAATTTTTCAAATATAAAATATGTCTTAAAATATAATTTCTAATTTATTAACTAATTATAGTTTTGAGAAAGAAAAAAAAATATACTTTTGTTTTATTTATGCTTTAGTGTAGTTTTAAGTTTCAGAAAATTTAATCCAAAAGCTGTAAAAAGTTTATAAATAAAATTACTTAGGGCTTAGATAATGAGAATTTATAGGAGTCTTAGGGTGTGAAAATATTCACATAAACCTCTGTCTTCTTCAAATAAAATCAAGAAGCAAATCACAAAAGGAAATAAAAGCTTTTTAATATACGAAAAAAAATGGAGGGGAGACGAATGTTGTGTTAGGAATCCATTAAAAAGCGAGATTAGAGAGATAAAATTTTCTAGATAGATAAAAAAGTGAATGCCGTCTAGAAATGGAGACGTTACTAAGAAAATTTTTCATTTTTCTTTCAAAGACGGATCAAATCAAGTGAGAATAAAATTTGATAAAGAATTCTATGAATGTTCAAGAAAATTGCTTTTTTAAAAAAAATATAGAAATAGAGTGAATATATACTACCCCTCTCAAAAGTAATTGGACAACCTTATATCTTTTGTTTCGTCTTAAAGGATAATTAAAAGACCAACATGAAGTCCGAAAATAATAAATTTATTAATAGGTAAAATATTATGAAATTTGATGATTTTGAATTTCATGTAGTTCTTTTATTAAGACGAAACAAAAGATACAGGTTATCCATTTACTTTTAAATATATAAATGTAAATAAATTAGTCTGTTAGTTACACAAACCCATAATGATGAGCCAAAATTTACAGTGATTCCTTTTTAAAATAGGAAGACATTAGAACTATTATATTTCGAACAATATTATTAATTTTAGAGTTAATTGAATAGAAAATCGGATCAAAAGACGATCTCTGGTGACGTTGTCTCGAAGACATGCGACGACTCCTCTAACTCTTTTAACGAAAAGAAATAAAAATTTAGAATGTTTTTATTGTTTTAAAAAATTTTTGGACTACGATGGCCTCTGTCATTTAGACTATCATATTTAATTTTATTAAAAATATAAGATTAAATTATTATGGGAGCGGAATGATTGTCTTTTTTCAATTATTACTCGTACAAAGTTTTTCTTTCATTGAAAAAAATTGGATTTCTAACGAGAAAAAAAAACGTATTATGATCTAGTAATTTTTTATATTATTAATTACTAATAAAATAAACCACGATTAATGCAAAAAATGTCTTTTATTTATAATAACACTAATTGGGAAGGTCTAATTACCTATTCGGTCTATATTTTTGTAGTATAGTGAAACTTCGATTCCCAGACAGGCAGAATTTTTTTTCTTATATCCAAGTTAAAATAAACAAACGAGTATAAAAACATTTTCAATGAATTTTATTATTTTATAAAATCGATAAGTGAGTGTTGACAGTTGGATTAAATGATACTAACAGTATCTAAAAAATTTAGCCAAATATTAATGATGTGATATTTGAATAACATTCAAATATCATATCAATAATAATACAAAAATAATTTTTCTTTTTTTGTTTTTCAAAAGAAATCCTTGTTCAGCTATAATAAATAATTTCTTGTAATTAGCTAAATCAAGAGGCAAAGACCATGTGTGATAAAAGCGGGTGACAACGACAAATATTCACCTAGATGTATTTTTTTGTTGATTGTCACAGAGTGACAAATGATTAAATCCTGACAAATAAATATACACCTTGTTTGTGAAGGCTCTTTCTAAATAAAGCTGGCGGATTTTTTTTTTTTTTTAGTGCAAGTGATAAAATCTTTGCAAAAAACAAGTTAAACAATATGGCTCGATCCTTCCGTTGTTGTGGAGATTTTTCCTCTTCCCCTCTATACTATTTGCAAACTTGTCAGGTTAATTAGTATTCTCTGATCATGCATAGTTGATATGTTTATGGCTGTTCAAGCGGATCTAAGAACATTATTAATATGAAACGAGTTCGATTTTAGAAAATAGAAGACATAATCCAGGAAATTAATTTTACAATAATTTTTTAATAAATTATAATTAAAATTATCTTAAACGATATATTGAGTGAATCCTTACAGTCTCGTAGAGAGTTGTATGAGTGCTACAAGCTATTTGAAACGAACGTCTATTAGACAAAAACCAATCAAAATTGAAATGTATAACTAAAGTGGTGAATATTTCTGCCAAAATAAAAAGAGCGATTTTTATGCAATATATAATTTATTATTTCTCCTCTTTTTCTTCTCTTCTCTATGTTTTTAATTTATTATTTGCGCTTCAGGTTTTGAATGGATTTCATTAATGAGAGATTAATTAAAAAAAAACTACAAGGTAGAGTAATCTTTGGATGAAATATTAATATTATTAAAAATCTTATTAATCGATTTCGTTAATTTTAAATTAACAACAAAATTTAATTTTCTCAAATTAATTGTAATCTATATAAAAATATTAATCGTTTTGTGGTTTAATTTTAATTCACAAATATCTATTCAATTTTTAATATACAGCAATAATAGTTTGACTTTATAAATTTGTCCTGAGATAGATGTGAAGTTAATTAAAATCTGAACTAAGGGAGAGTTTAAGTTGGGGATTTCGTTTAAAGAAAATGTTCAAGGATGTAATCCGATGTGTAAATGGAAATGGTCCTAGCTGGAGCTCTGCTGTTTGTGGTCGACTATTATTTATCATAGAAGGGAATGAGGATTGGGCAAAGTGCAAACGGCCGGAGCCATCCCGAAGGAGCAATGCCATCCAGAATCCCGGATTTCTTACAGCTGTCCCGGCCATTATTCATCCGTACTTTTCTGAGAGAGGTTGTTTAGTTAAAAAAAATAGGTTTCTTCATGATCAGAAGGGATGCTCAATGGAAAAAATATGATTTGAATTTCAATGAAATTTAATATTTTATCTGTATTTCGATGCCTATAATTTCAATCTGAGAGTAAAATTTTTCTTTCATAATTTATTTAAATATTTAAAAAAGATAAAAATTATAAATAATCAATTAACTAAACAAATCCTCTATATTTTTTTTTTTTTTTTGATTCGAAAATATTTTCAATTTAAAGGACCTATTAAAACATGTTTTTATTAAGTTAATTTAATGATTCAGTTTTAATGATAAAATTTTCAAAAAATTTTATTTTGCGGTTTTCCATTTTTCTGGAGGCCGAAAACTCATACACATTCATATATTTGATGTATGCTATTGTCCTTGCATTATTCACATAATTCGGAATCAGTAACCAGGTGAGAGAAAACGCAAGCTGGCCCGTCGCACAGCTTGGCGTTTTATAACTGGGAGAAAGAATGACATAGAGGAACAGAAGAAATCCCTAGCTCAGGTAAGTCGTTGTTGCCATCCGCGTACTACTAGCTCTGACTCCCTTGAGTGATGTTGTTTTAAACGTTGACAATTAAAATTTTCTCCTTTTGAAAAATTCAATAAGCGGATTGACAAATCAGAACCAGTAATCCTCTAGGATAAATGTGATCGGAAACTTTTTTCAAGTTGGTACACAAATTTTCATTTTTCTCTCTAAGGTGGTGACACAAATTTCTTTGTCGCTTCTTCAACCCAGAAGGATTTATCGACACATCACAATGAAATATTGTAGTTAAAGACATTTAAATGATAAAATGACGTCGGCTGTTCTACGTTGGTAGAAAAGTGTTCCTTTAACCATTCATAATTCATTCAGATTTTTTTTATAAAGAATAAGGCATTTATTACATACAAACTTTTAAACAAAAGACTAATTATACTTTATTATATACATAAGTAATTGATATGATTCTAGTTGGAATTTCTCTCTAATAATTTATTATTTAAAGTTATATTGTTATTTATAAATTCCTAGAGACAAAACTCACTAATCTAAAATTCCATGTTCTTGGAGCATTAAAATATCCTTTCTAAATATGGAAAATATAATAAATTAATTCTTTTAAAAATTTTAAAATGTTAATTTTTGCAAATAAATTCTTAACTATTTTAAAATAAATATGTAGTTTACTTTAATTTTAAAATATCAAGGTTTTCAATAGACACTAATAGAAGCAATCAAGAGTGACAACGTGGATCAATTAAAAAAATTTATGAGGATTATAGTTGAATAATAATAATTTTTTATGACACTCATGTTTATTTAGTTCCTCTCTGCCATTCATCATGTATCAGGCTGTATGAAGGGCCTGTTTCTTTTTATTCTCGTTCATATCTATAAATTTCCTATACGAAAAAAAGGAAAAAGGTATTATTTGTTTTTTTATCATGAATTCTATACATGTAGACAATGTAGAGTATAAATAAATTTTAATAATTTATTCATTTCATTAATATTTGCTCATGTGAACACCATATCAAATTTTTTTCATTTTATGCTTTACTTTTGTTATTATTCTATTAAAGTGATAAATAAATAGAAGAGAGAGAAGATGAAAGAAAGGAGACGAAGTCTTTTAATCAAGGGCTACGAAAAGACACTTAGGGAAAGTGGCCATACCATTCCTTTTTTTTTTTTTTTTTTAAGATTTTAATAGAACGAAATACTCTTTTTTTATTTTATAACTCCACTTAACCTAGAAAAATTTGGAAGTCAATTATTTCACTTAATTGGAATCAATCCTTAAATCTCTTCAAAGCTTCTATAATTTAATGATCTGTTTTAAATCCTTTGAGATTTATAAAATAAAATTCTCTGTTCTATTATATATACACACATATGGCATATAACTTTTTCCTCTACCCTTTAAAAAATATGTAGTCATTATTCACTCTGAGCATAGATCTGTGATTAGTTGAAGTTAGATGGAGCGTACCATTTAACCTTCCTAAGTCAGCCAGTGCTTTAGATAATAATGTATTATATAAATATATATTGTTGTCTATTTCATTTGAACAAATGAAGGAGGCATGACCTTTTTTTTGATAACCGATCTTGGCACAACTAAAACAATTTCACTACCTCAAACCCTCATTACGACTGTACTTTTGCTTGAGCCATACTCTTGCTATCGATTCGTTCTGGTGATGGTGAATTTTCTCAGCTCAACAGATTCAGGTTCAGTAAAAAATCACATTCTGGCACTGAGGATGGCTCGACGTTATGTTGTGAAGTGAGTGCCACCTGAGACGGCCGCCTTTCAGATATTTCCGGAATTCTTAAATATAATACATCTGACCAGCATTAATTAACCCAGGGATTTCTAAAGAGTGCGCTGCTCTGTCATAGCGTGCCGTGATTGGTTTACAAGAGCGTCGAGAAAATTTTAATATATTTTTTATTTCTTAGTTTTTTAACAAAAATTAATTACTTTTATTTTTAAGAGAAATTGAAAAATTTATTGAATTTTAAATGAATAGAATTTATACTCAAATTTTGTTAATGTCTCTGAAGATTCTTAATAAGTTAGGCGATCGTAAAATATTCCAGCGCGCCATGAACTTAAAAATTTTGGGGAACCCTGAATTAACTTATTATCATTATTATTTAAATATTTTATTACGGGAGAATATATCTGTTAAACCCCACACTTTAAAAATAATGTATAAAATTCATTTAAATTGTTTGAATATATTATATATGTATGTTTGTATATTTTTGTTTAAAGATTAATTTTTTTGTTAATAAACATGTACATATTACCTATGTATAAAAAGTGAACCATAAAGTTGGAGATACTCTTTCTGGCAATATTTATTACAATTCTCTGTTTTGTTTGAATTTCAAATTTCAAAGTTGGCTATACTTGATTAAGGAAGCTGATCCGTTGTTCAATTTTCAAACTCATTTGACTCTCTAAATTTTAACATTGATTGAAACACATAGACAAATTTTTAAATTAATATTAGCAATTTAAATTTCCCGAAGAACAAAAAAAATCTGAGGAAATATAAACAGAAATAGTTAAGGATAAAATTATATCAAAATACAATTTTTTTTTTTTTTGCATTTTAAAACTCTTTATTACATTACAATTATAAATTGGGAAAAAAATATAAAATTTGTTGTTGTTTCATTTATTTACATTTGTATATTTTATTACCTGGTGAACATGGCAAAAAGTACCAAGAGAATATAGTATTATATAGACTCTTTTTCGATTAAAAGAAAAAATAACATATTATAATAATAAAATGATAATTTAATAAAAAGTAATTAACTTCTTTTATCTAGATTCTCAATAAATTATTATTTTGTCTTTTTCGGCATCTGAGGCCATCTAAACCATGTTCTTATTTATTTATATTAAATGGTAGCCAATATAAATAAATTTTTGTCGCTCAGGGCGGAAAGTGAACCAGTGTTTTTTGGTACGTGAGACGAGACCTTTATTTCTACACAAAGGGACATTATTATTTTGAATTAATTTCCCAAGTAAAAGATATTTTGATAAAATTCAAAATAAAAATTTTGCACTGTTATTTTTGAATGGAAATAAAATATTTTTTTTTTCGGTACGATTTATTTTGTACAAAACAATAGGGTTGTATGCTTCCAAAAAAATTCCCTTAGTACATAAATTCTTGATATTTATTTCTAATTAAAAAACAAATCTTTTAGAATTAACAAAAAATTAATAAGGTTGAAAAGGGAAAAACTATTATATAAAAATGAAAATACCATTTGTATTTAAATATAATTTTTTTGCTTTTTATATTTATTTAATGCAAATCAAAAACTCAATTATCTTAAATAGAGAAAATAGTAAATAATGGAGAGAGAATAAAAATAAAAGATTAGAAAAGGGAGGAATGGGATCCCCACTACGTCTTTATCTCAGCAGCCTCTAAATCACCTCAATCGATTTCTTTCTGAAGGTGATCGAGTTATCACTGGCACCGATGCTCTGCTATTGATTATTTGAATTTATGTCCCAAATGTGTCCCAGCAAATGATTTTGACAGATATATTACAACGGAGTCCTGCGGATTTACGATAAATTCGTGAATTTCAATCGACTTCTTCAATTAAAACAAGCCTTGAAAATGTTATTTTTAGTTAAAAAAATAAAGCCTTTAAGAAAAGTTTCATTAATGTGAAAAGAAAAATGATAAGGCCCATTTTTCATATTCGCTTGGATTGTTAAAAACAAATTCATTATTTTTTTTTAATAATTTCTTTTAATATATTTTAAAACTAAATATGTAAATATTTTTTCTTTTTAATTCCAAGAATTTAAGATTTTTTATTTATGAATAAAATTAATTTGGATTGAGAGAGCTTTTTTTTTAAATAGCTGGTGGTTTTCAAACAACGCCCTATAAGAAGCTAGTCAATATATCGTTTAAGACAGTTTTTTTTTTTTTTTTAATTACATTTAAACTAATCTTAAATTTTAAGTTGGTTTATAAAAGTAAATGAAATAAATAAATAAAAAGAGAATATTAATAAACATTAGTCTCTCCAAGCCCTTTGATCTTAAATTTTATCAATAAAGACTTCCATTAATTATTCAATGAGGACTTTAAATTTTGAATCTCGATAAGATAACGTAAAAAATTTATGATTTTTAGTTTTTTTGGTTATATATAGAAATACCAGTTGCATTTGTTTTGAAGTACCAATAAAGCTGGACGGAAGGACCGATTAAATGAATTCCAATTAACGCAGATGAAATCGCAACTGGACATTTGGGGATGATTCCATTTGGAGGGAAACAATGGCTATCCATAATAAGAGGGATTGCATGATGGGCAACCTTGCCGGATGGGCAATCAACAAGCGCCATTTGAATGGGCGCTGAAATAAAGGAAAAAAATAAGAAAGATGCTAAAATAAATGGCGTAAAAAGAAATAGGTGAAATATAAGGGAAGAAAGGGAGGAGAAGGAAAAAGAAAAGGAAGACAATAACTCTCGTTGCTTTTTGTTAACGACGCGTATCGCCCTATGCGTATATAACTTGACGTCATTCCGGCACAAATGAAATTCAGAATTTTGCAGTAATTTCGAGAATTTGCAAAAGCTTTCCTTCTTAGCTTTAGAAAACAAAAGCGCTCCCCGCCGTTGGCTAAATGGATTTGAAATTATAAATTAAGTCAGAAACATGCCAAGTGAGGGAGGGGAAGCTAACTTGATTGTAACCTGAATGTTAAGGAATATGTTACTTGAGTGTGAAAAACGGGAAATAATTGACAACACCCCCTCAATAAATAGAAAGGGAGAAAATATAAAAAATAAATTAATAAAACTAAAAAAGAGAATTTAAATTTTAAAAATATTAATTTTGACTTGATTATGCATACCGCGCAAGACTAAAATTGAAGACGCACCTATTTTTTCTGAAAAGAAATAACGAATTTAAAACCCACCCCGAAGTAGAATTTTTATTTTTATGGAAAAAAGTATTTATTTTCTTTTTAATCGGTTTATTTATTATTTATTTTTAAAATCTTTAAATTATAGGCAGGTGAGAGGGGATGGTAATTCTGATGGGCGGAATTCAAAGCGATCGACTAGATTTAGCTTATGCTAAAATAATAATATAATTTATGTTAGTTTTTTTTTTTTTCGATTTCAGGGTTTTAATATTAATAAATGTCTAAGTTCTGAATTCGAAAATTAACATGGTTTAAAAAATTTTTTTTTTTGATAAATTTATAATATATTCCAATTAACTGGAAGTAAAATTTTTTATATTAGTGAAAAAATAAATGTACGACATAAGTTTTGGGACAAAGAGAATTTTATGTTCATATTAAACGTCATTAGACAATATTTTTTATCGAACTCAATAATATGCCGCAGGTTATTATTCAGTGTAAACACACACAAACACACACACGAGGGAGGGGAGGAGTAGAAAGCATTATAACGACTCAAATTTTTTTTTAATCAGATTTTTCATATATATTTTTATTTATTTATTTTTCAATATTCCATATATGAAAAAAATAAATTAAATAATATATGTAGAAGGTTTCAATAAAGGGTCAAGCAGCTACAATACATTTCTTTAATTAATAGACCAGAGCAAACGTTTCGGACCTCCGTGGGGTCAACTTCAGAGCCATTGACGATATGTAGATCCTCATTAAGTCATTTATGGGCATTTTACACATTATATTATACTTGACTAGTATGTACATTAACTAGTCTTAATTAATAAATATATTTCCCCTTCCCAAATTGCGAGAAGAAATATTACTTGCTTGAAAAAAGATTTAGTCCACTCTCTATTTCGAGAGAAAGAAAACAAAATCTCTAGTCCTTTTACTTGTATGATTCTATTCAATGGTTTAATTTTAAAGACCGCTATTAAATTTGACTTTAATTACTAAGGTGGTTAGATTAGCTCTAATTATAATATTTATTTTATTTTTAATTAAGAGTTTTACATGATATAACATGTCAACATTTCAATTATATACTTGATTTTTAATTAAATTTACTTTAGATTTGGGGATTTTATGTACGAGACTTAGGTCTTCATTAAATTTATTTTTTGTTTTAGATAAAAATTCAGAGGAGATAATATTCATTTTTTTGCAATTCTTCAGAGTCGTTTTTAATTCTGACAAGGATATCAATCCAATAAATGATAACAGACGGGATTTCATTCAATTCAGTAAAAAACTACAATATCTTGATAAAGATGTCTAGATCATAATAAAATTCGCGTTTCAGCGATCGTTGATTCATTTGCAGCTAAGGGAAAAACCCATACACCAAGAAAGCGGGGGAAAGGTCCTGGTCCGAACCCAGGGGAAATAAGTCTTTATGCTCTATTAATCATCTCGTAAATATCATTATACACATTTTTGTTATTCTCTATTTAATTTCTATTTCAATCTATCAATTTTTACTGAAATTATTTTTTCCCCCGCAATCAAAATTTTATTTCTAGTTATAAAAGTTGAAAGTGGGAATTTCTTATTTAAACTAATTTTTGATGTTTTGAGATTTCCAAATGAACATTTTATATTTAAATTTATTTAAATTAAATGTAAAAAGAAATGCTATGTATGTATTTTAATACGAAATATATGTATATAGCCTATATATATATATAAGTGGTAAATAAGACTTAAAAGAATTTAAAATTACTAATTCTTTAATCACTATGATCAGGGAATAATAAATAGAGAATAGATAGATGGATGCAACTTGCAAACTTAGTAATAATATCATTAATTGATAATCAGTGCATAAACGAATAGTGCAGCGGCAGAACTGGAAGCAAGAGAGGGGCAGGGGGGCGGCTTAGGGACATGAACCCCCTGTCCCCTCGTCAACGTGATCAATGGCCTGGAATGGATCTCAGCTATCTATCACTAGGCTATCACTAGTGACGGGTGTCGCCGATAGTACCTCAGGTCATGTATCATTTAGTGCTGGGTTACATGCTGAAGATCGCCGATTTCAGTCACCTCCACCGACCCCCCTCTCAAGGTCCCTAGAAGACTTCTGCTTAAGAACAATCTTGATTTACGGCCCGACCACACCTCTTCATGTCAACTGAATCTGTATGTAGCTAATTTAATCACAAAAAAAAAAAGAGTTTAAAAAAATAAAAAAAAATTCTCAGCCCTGTTATCCATCAGTGGGTTTAATTTCGAATCAGATCCGAGGGATAAAAAATGGCGAGGATCATAAAAATCTTTCCTAGCTAGGTAATTCAAAACCTGATGGCCGATTTTATTCCATTCGATTAAAAATGAAATACGTCTTGATTTTATAACTTTTTTTTTTTTTACAAATGAATTAAAAATTTCATATTATTGAATATTCTAATGAAAAGAAATTCACATGAATTACAAAAAAGATATTAAAAAAATTTAGAATTATTATATTTAATATTAGATATCAAATTATCATATATTAATTACATTAATTGTACAAATTATAATTAAATATAATAATATTATTAATTAAAAATTTTAAAAGAAAAAAGCTATTGTCTAAGTTGAAAAACAATTTTCACAATAATTGAGACTCGCTCAATTAAAGGGGAGGGAAATTCCCAAATATAAAGTTTTGAGTTTTAAGAGTGGATTTATAGTCCGCGTGGTGCCCCAATCTTTTTATAAAAATCCGAATGATATTTCCGCACAAGGAAATATATGTGCATATAATTTCGAAGAAATTAAATAAAATTAATTGCAGGTTCTGACCACGCTTAAAACTCATAAATCTAAACGATTTCAATATTCTTGGTTTTCCTTAAAATATGAACATACTGTAATCCTCTATTTGGAGCAAGTCAGAACAGAAAACAATTAAATAAAACTCGTATAAATAACTCGCTCAAATAAAATATATTTTACACGGAAAATATCTTTTAAATGAGTCTTTTGCCTGAGTTTCTCTAAATCTAAATAAACCTAAATTGGGGGAATTAAGATTTGCACAGATCTATAAATCGGGAAGAATAAATCGAAGAAAAAAAAATTTAAATTAGTGAATAAATATCTACGAGCCGGAGACGAATGCTGCTCCTTGTGTGGGACTCCGTTTCGCAGAAGTGAGGGGAGGAGTTTCTCGATCTCAAATGCAACTGATGGTTGCTGCGGGGTATTTGAACAGCATATGTTCAAATGCTGGCTTCTCGATGGCAGGTATCAGAACTGGTCTGATCAAACTTGTCGCCTGGAATTATCAGAACTGGTCTGATGGATATACAGTGATCCATAGATATCAGAACTTGTCTGACGGGTACACTGTAAACTGCAAAGCTGCAAACATTAAACTGTAAGGAATCTGTTTGAATTTGTATAGAATCTGTTTTTTGATAGATGTTTTAAAAAACGCAGTTTGTTTCAACAGGCGACGCGAGATCACCCGCCTTCCCGTAATCAACGGTCAAAGATAATAATTCCAACTTGTCTATTAATTATCTTTCTTTCACCACGCGTGTTGAAATCCTTAAGATCCCTAACAGAGGGAAATGACTACATGGTTCAAGCGTCGAACAGTAAATGAGGACGAGCGTTCTCAAAGTCTTGAAACCAGCAATGCAAAGTGAAACTAGCTGCAATATTGATAATAATATATAGATAATATAATAATTTTTAAAGAGATGAAATTTATTTTTAACCGTTCTTTATAAAAAATGTCATATATTAATTTTTTTTATTTCAAATGCATCATACTGTATTACAAAAATTATATCGGAAAAAATTTTTTTTACTCAATTTTATTTTAAATCAAATTTATCAACTCTGAGTGATGGACAAATATATTTTTCTAATTGAATTTGATGGAACCAGAGTGATTTTAATACAGGAGCCTGGAGGCATGAATTGCGGCTCTTTTTGCCCCTCCTAATAATTCCGATTCAATAAATTAAAGTTTGGGTAAATATGGAGTCGATTATTTCACGGACGGCTGATGGCAAAATGTGGTGGCCTTTTCTTGTAGGGATGCTGTGGTCCACTGGCGAGATCGGTTGTTTTTTTTTTCTTGAAGCAAATCGAGTTTTTTTGCCATCGGGTGGCTAAATTATATGGCTGCATTTTGTCGATCACACCGATTGATTGAGATGTCAATTCAAAACTGAAATTACTTTTTCAAACTCTCGGAGGAGATTTTTTCTAATAAATATCACTCATTTTTTATTTAAAAAATTTTTTTATAATATTTAATAAAAAAAAAATATTAGCCGGAATCAGGAAATGACCTTTTGACATGTATATAATGAATGAATGGGTTTAAATTTATTATATTATGAAAATATAAAATATTTTTATTTATTTTCTTGATAAGAAAACAAAATTCATATAAATATTTTGATAAGATACTTTTGTTTTATGACAAGTTTTAAAAATTTATTTTTTTTACAATAATTTAAAAAATATGATTTAAAAAAAAAAAAACTATCCACTCTGGGACGTCCTGACAAAATCGGACCATTTAGCCATGATTAGCTGCGAAAGAACTAAGTTTCAGTTTTATTTTAATAATGTCATCATACCATCCTTTCTAAATGGACTTGCATTATTCAATTAAAACCGAAAACTTAAGAGTTTCAATATCGTAGAGGCTTCTCACCTGGCTGCCTGCTATTTCCTCCCTTGTTAGCCATGATTAACTTTATTATCGTGTGCAAAAAAAGAAACAATAAATGGAGTGTATAATCTGAGCTAAATGGCATCAACAATATGAATCTATAGATTGAGAAAAAAAGAAAGTTTATATTTTACATTATAGAAGAGTGATTCCCAACTTTTCAGGCATCAAATATTGGAAAATTTTAAGCATGAGGAATGCGTACCCGTAGCTAAAAATTTTTTGAAAAAAGTCGAAATTTTATACATAATATATTTTTTCTTATTCTTTTATTCACTTATCACGTACCAATAGCTTGGCACTCGAGTACCGGAACCGGTACGCGCACCACAAGTTGAAACCGCTCTTTTATAACATTTGATCTTTTTTTATGTTTAACTTTTAAAATACTTTAATTCAAATACAAAATTTGTTTATGAAGAAAGTACTAGTATTTAAAATACCAAGTGAAATCGCCACTATTTTTCCACTATTTGCGTTCTGATCAAATAAGTTAAAGGGCCTAATAAATTTATACAATAAAAATTACTAAAAGAGAGAAGAAATATCTAGAATAATAATTCAATTTCATTTTGTTGGTTGATTCTCTCTTAAGTCCATCCATCCCACGCGAAATTTCTCCTTCCAAATTCATTGCCAAAAACAATTGTTCTATTTGAATTAAGTCTTTATAGAATATTACAATCTTATTATAATTTTAACAGAGACCCGGGAAAAGACATTCTCACACAAGTGATTAAAATCTTTTGTTTTGTCGGTTGAATTATTATTGAAAACAACTTCATATATTCGATATAATTCTGTTTTTTTTTTTTATACTCAACAACAGTTTTAATTATTCGTCAAATTTTCATATTTTAATTAATTTATGATGATAAAGAATCCTTAATTTTTGAATAATATTTTCAGAAAAGGTTGAAGGAGTTCCAATTGACTCATAATCTTTTTTTGTTTTGTGTTTATTTATTTAAGAAAGGATTTTGCCATTTGATCCCTTGGCGACATGATTAAATCATAAGAATATATTTGTATAAATACCTTTATAATAACAAAAAAACTTCGTAAACATATGCCATATTGATATGTGAAAAAGTTGTTGTATTTTAATGTGAAGAGGCTTTATAGGCCGAAATCGGTCGTTAAGGATAAAATTATTTTTGGATTGTTATTTTTTATCTTGGTGTTTATAAAAATAAAAACTAAACTATGAATTATTTAAGACAAAAAATTAAATTGAATATAAGCCTTCTAAAGGATTTAGATGTTTTTTGAATAATTGTTTCGTTTTTTTATATTTGGCAACAATAAT
>JAAAKE020114406.1:0-16221 GCA_010014785.2 Anisolabis maritima
TAATTTTTTTGAGGTGAAAATGGCGACAACCGGCAAGCAAAGGGAAAGGCAAGGTGAGGCACCCGGCACGCCGACAAATAATTTAACAAAACTTTAAAATTATATCAATTTTTTTTTAATTCACACTTCTTAAAATAATTAGTGTAAAAGGTAAAATTGTTGAGTTCAATTACTCACCATTTCTAGTAGATAATATTGAGACGAATCACCTAAATAGTTAGCACGCTAATCAGAGAATCGACTGGCGAAATGGCTGCTTTGACTGATGGCAGCGGAGACAGTGAAGGCAATGTATCCCTACGCGAAGACGCAGTCTGATTGGCGGAGAGCGAATCGCGTTCAACCAATCAGCGAAGGGATAGATTTTTTAATCAAATTATATCATGAAATTAATTCTCACTCCCGCGAATAGATGACGCTACTTTCACTGGGATATAGACTTTATTACGAACCGATAAAGTTGCGTCCAACTTTTCTATTCAAATAGTATAATGAATATATTTATATTTTTCTAATATAAAATAAAATTTTTCCAAATATTATTCAAAATACTAATAAATTTATTAAAAAGTAAATAAAAATTATTACGGTTAATAATAAAATATGACACAAAACACTTTTTTTAAACTAATACTTTCAATTCTTTTTCATATTTATTATTAAAATCATTTAGTTCTCGCTTTTTATTTAAAAAGTCTAGTTTGCCAGTGAATAAAAAAATAAAATTGAATAAAGAATTAGTCATCGGGTATTTTGGATTGACGTAAAAGTCACGGGCCAATCCAAGCCTAGCGCTAGGAGATATGACCAAATAAGGGAAGGCCGCTGTCGGGAGCGAATCTTTTGAAAACCACTTTCACTAATTTAATTTCCATATATATATATAATTCTCATGAATGATTACGGTTTATTATTTTATATATGTATTAGTAATAAAAAATTTTTTCTTTAAAAACCATATGATTGTTCATATTTTATATAAAAATTCCCAAAAAAGAAATGTAAATAAGGCTGTAGAAAAAAATAATTGAAAATAGATAAAATAATAATGAAGAGTTTTATTAATAGTGAATTATAATAAGGAAGGGGTTCCATCAGCTCGATTTTAGCCACTAGTCCCTTTCTATAAATTGTCTCTACAAGGATTTTGGCGGGACATTAAAATAGTTTTTTTTTTTAAAAGAAAAGTCAAGATAAAATTTCTCGAAGGAAAAAAAATACCAGTGTCAGGCCATTTATCAAAAAAGGTAAGAAAAAATTTAAAAAAGGACCTTCTGAAAAGACTAAAAAAAATAATTATAGAAGCCCCCTGAATAGGAAAAATTGTAAAAAAAAATATATATATATAAACCTGACTTGTTTTTAATTTTTACTAATTAAAGGATTCTTATATTAAAGCCGATATAAAATTATATTTTCATCAGTAGATGCATTTATGAACCTATAATTTAAAAAATTAAAGAAATCAACAAATTATTTATTATACTTGTTATACTTTTTTTTGGAATGCTATTTTCCCCTTGAGGGTTCCAGACTGAGAAAGAAACATTAGTGTAGTAGCACGGTTGGGGGCAGAGAAAATAATTTGGTCGAAATCCCTCCTTAAATAAGCCTAAATTGATAAAAATATAAAATAAAAATTTTTTTAATTTAAATAATTTTATCCAAATCAAAATATATTCCAAAAAATTTGGCTTTTTAGTATTTTTCATTTATAATAAGTGATCCGGAAAATGGCCTGCAAAACCTAACAAATAAAAAAAAAATAGGTGATCCGATGGTCATAATTTGTAAAAAAAAAACGGGATCATCAAAAATATAAAGTTAGATTCCTGTAAAAATTTTTATAAAGTCTAATTAGTCAATTTTTTTGAAATTTTATAATAAACCTCGCTTTCATAGTAAAATCCAATTTCTCTAACGAAAAGCCCCGCATTATTACTTTTTATTTATTTTATTTCATTTGATATTTTATTTCCAAAATTTCTTTTTTCAATTTTTTATTTATTTTAGCACAAAATAGTGAGTATGTACATATTTATATATAGAATTATAAATTATAAATAAATAAATAATAAAAGATTAATTAAAAAAAATAAATCGAAAATATTCTATCTTCTGATAATACAATAATAAATTTAGTGTAAATTGGCATAATTTTCAATATATGTCACTAAATTGAAACATTTAATAGTAAAATTTTTTTCAAGATTTTAAATTTTTATAAATGAAAAAAAAATGAGGTGCTCGCGGGAATTCAACACATAACGAATTCACCTTTAGATCTATTAGTACTTTAAAACAAAAATACTTAGGGCATGAATCAGGGGTGACGTGAGTTCGATTCCCAAGTGTGTCTCAAATTTTTTATTCATATGTTTAAGATAAAATCTTGAAAAAAATATGGAGAAAATTATTTCTAATTGGATAAAAATTCCTTAATTTAAAAATAATCATTTAGAAATTTAAATAAAAAAAATTCAGAACGACAAAAAGCTATATGACCTAATGCTTCTTTAGAAATAGTAATTCATTTAAATGTGAATTTAGAAAAAAAAAAAAAATGATTATTAAAAATAAATAATGATATGAGGTGTTTTTTTTGTTATTAATATACATTCATTGGCACTTGATCGATTTTATATTTAAATGATAATGCATATTTGTAAATAAAAAAAAAATATATATATCAACTGGGACATATAAATCTTTATATAAAATTTTAGCCAAAACACTAGTTTATTTTTTAATAAATTATGGTGACAATTATCGTTAATATAATATTTATTTTAACGTTGACATATATATATATGTAAAATGATATATACAGAGCCGTTCTGGTTCAGAGTGCGATTGTGGACAGCACACTTGTATTCAGAAATTTTTGTTTTTTATTCAATATAAGAGATATAATTATAGATTATTTTCGTTCTTTTATTCTTAGATTTACCCAAATATTATATTAATAACTAGATCAAATTTTTTTTTAAATATGAAGCTTGTTTGTGAGAATTTTTAAATTTCCAGGCGGATCCGATGCACCAATCGACGGCTCTAAATATATATATTTTTTCAATATAAACAATTATAATAAATAAATTTTTATAATAATAATAGAGTAATATTTAAATTTAAAAATGTATACTTAAAATTCATTAAAAATATTAAATTAAGGTAAGTTTAATTTTAAAAAAATTAAAATGAAAAACCAAACCTTTTTTTTACAATTTTAAGTTTTTCTCACAATGAGAATACAAAATTCTCAAAATGATGGATTGTCACAATAATTCCTAAAAAAGTTTTGAAGAAATAAACTCAAATCAATCCTCGTTTCTTTTTATAATCTTCTAAGTTTAGTGATCTTCTAGGGCCTGAATCTTTCACGATACTTACTGGCTTAGGAGTAACACTAACAGCATTATCTGAAAATATTAATTTAAATATATAATAATAAATTATAAAAAAATAACAATTAATCTGGTAAATAAAAATCTAAAATCTAATAAAAATTAGAACTGGTTGCCTTCCCCTCCACCACCACTCCGAACATCAACTAAAGGTAATTTATATATAAATTACACATCATTCAGCGAAATTAAAAAAATCTTATCCAAAACTGTGAAGGTCAAAAGATCATCTAACCAACAAAAAAAATAATCCAGAAGGCCACTCACCATCTATAGAATTTAGAGACGACTTAAAAGGGAAAATATTTAAGCGGAGATATACACTATCCGAAAATTGCAAATTTAACGCAATTTAAGTGAAGTTTGAATTGTATATCTTATTATTTCAGATGACTTCTTTATTTTATAATACAGTAGAAAGTCGATTATTCGGACCTCAGTTATCTGGACGCAGAGAGGTCTAGATCTTTTTGAGATTTCTTCAAATCTGGGTAGTTTTAATTTTTTATAATTTTTTTACATATTTACATTTGTGATTTAATATATACGTTTATTTTATTATAATATAGATGTTTCAATAAAGTTTTCATACCATTTTTTAATTTTTCCTGGCTTTTCCGTTGTTAAAATTTATATTTGATTGTCCAGATGTCTTCTAGTTCAGATAATCGACTTTCTTCTGAATAATAATAATTGAATAAAAAGCTATTATTAACAAATATTTCTTACTTGCAAGAGGAACTTCCAAATCAATTGTAATATCGAAATCGTGAGCAGTAAAAAGGTCGTCTGTTTTTGAAACAGGTTTCGAATCAGATGGCGATACATTTCCAAGGATAGATTTTTTATCATCTTGGCGTTTGGGTGGTCCAATGGCCATTGCAGCTTCAATAGCTAATTGTTCCTCATCGGGAGCATTTGAAGCACTTGGACTTGGTTCTACAGGAAAAGGAATTGGCATTCCACCTTCTTCATGAACTTTTGTTACCATTCTTGGTTTGGTACTTCGACGTGTGAAGGGATCGTCAATTTTTTTGCCTTTATTTGCACGCACTTCTGCCTAAAAAAAATGAGAAATAATCATTTATGTAGTATTATTTTATGAAAAATTAATTTTTGTTGTTTCTTTATTATAATATATAACATTTATAAAATAAAACAAATAAGTAAATACATACCATAATTGCTTTTTCCGCTTCTTCTACGTTCTTTTTTCTATTTCGGTCATTAATATAGGAAATACTGGAAATTGTTGATGTTCTTAGTTTATCTAATTCATTAGCCCGTTCTTCTAATTCTAATAATTTTTGTTGAATTCTTGCTGCTTCAATTTCATCTCCTCTAAAATATTATTTATAATTAATATTAAATTCTATATTAATTAATAAAATTTCTTACTTGGAATGCGCTGAATCGCGCTCTTTCATAAGTTGAGTCTTTTTCATTGCATAATTATAAGGATTTGTTTTAAATCTCTCTTTCTCCTTGATAATCTAAAATTAAAATATATTTTAATAAAAAAATAATATTATAAATTGAATAACAAAGTCCTTTTGATCAAGAGTGATGCTACATTTGCGAATGAGCGAATAGAAAAAAGGGGTTTCAGCTTCCACCAACTTTTACTCCTCCAATATTATCCTGCAATAATAATTGTGACTCTTTCCCTCCGCCTTTTAGTCTCACTCTTACTCAAATGGACATGTTAATATGAAAAATCGAAGTCTGCAACTCGTGATTTTTTCATCCTTTCAAAATTAAATTTTTTTATATGAATTGTAAAATAATTAAAACCTTTTCGATATCTTCTTCTTTAAATTCATATATCATAGCCTCTTTAATATCTTTAACTTTCCGTTCCAAATCATCCATAGTCGGATAAGCAACGCCTTGCAGAGCACAAGTTTCTTTCCATTTGAAAAACTCATTGTCTGTGAAATCCTGATTTGAAATAAATTCTAGTCTGAAAACTCTCTCTTGAGCGCCGTGCCTATTAAAAATATATAATGAAAAATTAAATAGATTAAATCATACCAAAAAGATAAAGAAACAATTTTACCTTAATTTAAGTCCTTTATTGGTACGGGTATTTCCAAGCTGATATATTTTTGCTGTTTCACAAACGCCACTAATTTCACATACCTAAAAAAAAAAGTTCAATTACACATCTCATTTCTGAAGAAAAAAATATTTTATTTATTAATTAATAAGTTGACAAGAATGAGTTTAATAAAGAAAAAGTCAGTAATTTTTTTTGCCTAGATACTCCAATGGACCCCTTTTACACTAGGTGAGTAAAATATTTAAATACAATTGTTGCCGTGTTTTAAAATCCTACTGACTCTGTGAGTGAGGCAGCCTTTGGTTGTTTAACAAAACTCAAATTTTGTAACCTTTCGAACCAAATATTAGTTCATCTCCAGTCCAAATTGAAAGTGGCATTTATGCTCTAAAGTGGTCTTAATTTTTTTTTTTTAACAATATATATATATGTGGAATAATGTTTTCCCGGGTTGGTCCGCGTTGGTTGTTGAGATTAACTCTACGTTTCGGCTCTCCTTTTGGAGCCATTTCCAAGAGTTTTGTGTTAGGAAATGATGGTGGAGGTGGTTTGTTTTTGTTTTCGGGGTGGCAATCTTGCTGGTGGTGGTTTGGATTTCGCTCTGAGGTCTAAGGCGGGCTTGGTTGGGTGTTGTGTTGTTAGTGTTTTGTTTGGGTTGGCTTCGAGGCCTCCATCTGTCTACTGCTGGAGCCGTAGTGTGTATGGATGTTTTCCGAGGCTTGTGTTTGTCTCTGTGTTCTAGATAGTGGTTGTTTTGATTGTGGAAGTCAACCCAAACAAAACACTAACAACACAACACCCAACCAAGCCCGCCCTAGACCTCAAAGCAGAAACGTCGAGTTAATCTCAACAATCAACGCGGACCAACCCGGGAAAATATTATTCCACATACAACCAACCGCGGAAACCTTCCAAAACACATATATATATATATATATATATATAAGAGTTTCAGTTGAGTGAACGCGAGGACACAAGTAAAATTATTTTTGTTAGAGATTCAAAAGATCAAAATTCATGAGGGGTCAATAGTAGATTCCCCTCGTAAGTGATATTTGAATAGTAAAAAGTATAAACATAGATTATGAAAAGTCCATTCAAAAGGAAGAATATAAAATAGGCTTCTAATTAATTAAGGTTTATTTATATTGATGTCCAATGAAAAAGAAAACAGATGACTTGAAATATTTGCTGAAATTAAATAAGTTGCTGGTAAAAAAAATTTAGGAAACATTTCTTTTAAATTCAATCCCAAAAAAGTTTATTTTGAAATAATTCTCACCCTATATACAGGTCTTCCATTATTATTGCCAATGCCGATTCTTACAAAACATCCCAATACCACACGATCAAAAAATGGTAAATGAACAAATCTAAAAAAAAGTTTTTTAATTGTTAGTTTTTTAGATATTTACAAGTAGATATTTATTTATTTACCTCTCCATTTTATGTCTTGAAAGCCGAATTTTTTGAAGTTCTTCTTTTGTTGTTACATATTGAACTTTTTTAATTTTTGTTTTAGCACTTGCTACCGACCTTGAAAGAAAAAAAGGAGATAAAGAAAGGGACTAACAAGTGAGAGAAAGAATGAAGAATGATGAAAGATGCATCGAAACTTCAATATAAGTCTTTTAATACTGACTTTTAGGGGTTTGTTTGCAATAAATGATGGCTTTCAAACTACGTCCTAGAAAGTTTCAAGTCATTTAAAAAAGAAAACCTTTTGTTGTTAACAAAATATATAGGTGAAAAGAAAAAGTGCAGTTAAAATTATTTTAAGAAAATAGTCAAAATAATCTTCAGAGAAAATATTTGTGCAAGAGAAGGAGTATATTTAAATTTTTTTTATGAAATTTTAAAAGAAATTTAATATAAAAATATTTGCAACTATGTATTTATTAAATACATGTTATAATAAATGTAAAATGCAGGATTAAAATAAATAAGAAATAATTTTAAAAATTAGAAATAAATAAGGCTGAAGTTCTTAATTAATAGGATTTTAAAAAACATGTAACTCTTCGTTTATGATAACGTTTCAATACAAATTGTCTTCATCAGGTCATAATACTCTTCTCTCAGCCGGGGACGAATCCAGCATGCTCATATGTCCCCTTTTCGCCATTCGACGCTGCTTTAAGCTACCACATTCAAAATGAGATATTTTTTTCTTATTAGAGGAAGTTGCGAGAGAAAGCATAGCGAACCCCAAAAAATTATCATCTATCACATCCAAAAGTAGAAAGCTTTACGTTTGATATTTATTATTGAATTATTATACGAATTAATTAAAAACACAAGAATATAAATTTAATTATATGAAAAAGATTGAGGAATATGCTGCCTTTGGTTTTTATGTAGATCGTAAAACCCTTATGTATCGTTTGCCTAAGTGACATCCCCATCCCCCCATATATAACTATTTATCATTTTAAAACAAAATGAGTAACAAATCAAATGACATCTTTTTTCAAAGGCTAATAAAAATCCCCTATCGAATTTTGATAAAATCAGGCCAAACGAGACATGAAAAAGTTTTTACGTATACAGTGACTAATGTACCATTAAAACCATATTTTTGGAATCAACGGGTCGAGAAACATCAAGATTTGTTAAAATCTGATAATAATAATAATAATAATAATAATAAGTAACTGATTCATAATAGAATAAATAAAGAAATATAAAATATATTTACTTTTTATCAGAGTCGGAGTCGCTACTTGATCGAGAACTGGAACTAGATCGTCTACCAGCTGCTGAAGCTGAAGTATCAGGCTTCTCATCCGCATCGCTATCAGATCCACTATCATCTGAATATATATCTGATGCTTTAAGCTTAGTCCTGGAGGCGGAGGCAGATCCCCCTCCTCCACCTTCTGATCCAGCTTCACCAGATTCTCCATCTACTGAACCACGACGACCTTCCTCATCACCAGAAGTAGCAGCAGCCGCAGCTTCCGATTTTTGTTTTTCATTTTCAATTCTCTGTAATCTCTCTTTTTCCTCTAAAAAAATAAATATATAATTAGAGGAATGGAAGAAAAAATCAAACTTTTTTATTTTCAAACAAACAGTCTTTCTCATATATACAAAAAATAAAGGAAAAGAAGTTGCAACTCTTAGCTGAACTTTTTAGCTCTCGCTCACCATATCCTGAAAATTTAAGGTGGGGCCACTCTACAACCCTATCATCTATTCAAGTCATGCCATGTTGATTTTTATTGTTATTTTTAGGTTATGTTGTTTGGATATATATATATATATCTTATCATTAATTGAATTTAAAAATATCTGGTGTATGAGCCGTACATTACACAACTTACTCTCTCTAGCTAATGGATGTGTGATGTGTGATATACTGTCATTCCAGATTATTTGCGTCGGGCGGCCTAGGTAGCCGGTTTACAATTGTAATTTATCTTTCATTTTTAGGTATTTTTCATTTGTGTATATTAATCATTATTATCAATATTATACAAAAAAATTAAATTAAATGAAGTAAATGTTTTTCTTTTTTTTTAAGTCTCTTCGGTATCTGAAGCCATATACTTTTAAATGATACACAATATATTTATTAACGATTATCCAGGGATATTTATTTAAATCCATTAGAATCTAAATGATATAAATAAATTTTCATCGAACTGCTTGGGATCCAAACCCACATACCTTGGGTTTTAAGGTTATCATTACTGACAATGTCAATATCTTTAACCTCTCGGTCACGGGGTGGGGGCTGGCATATTTATTTATACGAATTGATATCCAATTATAAAAAATTTTTTTCATCAGACTGCCTGAGATCTGAAGCCACCCCCCTTGGGTTTTTTAAGGTTGTCATATCTTTAATCTCTCGGCCAAGGGGTGAATATAGGAATTAAAAATATTTATATTTTGCCATTTTACCATAGCAACGAGTTGCCCTATCTTTTCTAAAGGATTCTTAAAATCCTAATTGAGAACCCTACACTATTTTGAGGTTGAAAATGATTAATACATTTTAAAAATTATCTAATATATATGTAGAGTAGTTAAAAGATAATCTCAAAAAACTTAAAAACGTACCAGAGTAAAGTGGGCCCCAAACAATTTCGGGGGTTAATTCATAACAAAGATCATCTAATAGATAATTGATCAAACAAAATCTCTAAAGCAAATTTTGAGAAAATCAAAAAAAACTAAAAAAAGTACATCAATAAAGTAACTAGTACTCTTGGCCGATTTTGTTCAAAAGCTCTGAGGCGCATGCGACGTGAGTACTTGGCTTATATATAAAATTTCACATCGAACCACTTGTTGTTTTTGAGAAATCTTGTTCATACAGATCATTTTGCGAGACCCATTTTTTTTAGATTCAAGGAATCTCAAAACGTGTATTTCTGTTAAAATCTCACATTTATTTTCTTTTTTTGCGATTGCAATACTTTCTCACTATAAATTACATATATAGATAAGAGGAAGTATAAAAGTCAAATAGTTATGAAAATTGGTCCAGGCTTTAAGAAAAACGTCTTAATTATTATCACCGAGTTTCAAAGATTTGGCCCAGGGGATGCTGAGAAAATCGTGGTGAGCGATAAATATGGAGGCTTTTTTACCCCCCCCCCCCCACTGCTGACCAATTCCCTTCAAATTTTAATACATTCTTAGGCACTCCGAGGGCTATAAAGCTGTTAAGTTTCATCATTTTCCGATAAGTGGTTCCAAAGATATAAGACAAAATAAAAGTTACGCACAGGAAGATATTTTTGCATTTATGAGGTCCTTTTGACTTAAAATGTAAAGATATTTTCAAAAATTGGAAGAGGGGTGAAATTTTTCATGATCATTATATTATACTTTTCACTTCTATTAGATAAAATAGTGCGGGAAAGTAAAATTTTGAAGTGAAATAAAAATGTAAAGTTTAAAAAGAAATACCTCGTTCCTTTCGTTCTTCTCGTCTGGCTTTGAGCAAATTCATGGCATGTGCTTTCTTATCAACTTTTCCTCGATTTTCTTCAACTGTTTTTTTACGTTCTTTACTTCTTTCTTTTGCATCCATTTTTTCTTCACGTCGTTTCTCCTGATCTCTTTTCTTTTTCATTTCTTGTTTTTTCGCTAAACGTAATTTCTTTTCGATTTCAAATCTTTAAAAAAAAATAATCAAATATAGTTATATAAAACAAACTTTATTAGATGAACTATTTTATTTAAGACTTAATAAATTACAAGATGGGTGAGAACTTGTATTTATTAACATTTAATCCAACTAAATTATAAAAAGGAGATGGTTATCGTTTTTTCTTTAAAAAATACTCATTCTTTTAGATAATAGTTAGTTCTCATCACACTATATTTATCATTGTATCTTAAAGAATGACTATCAAAAGAAAGGCCTATTTATGAGTTTTCTATATGTGAATGTTTTTAAAAATAATATATATATAAATTTTCGAGCTTTTCCATATTATTTAAAAATGAAAAAGAAATCAGATGACTTTGAAACATTCTATATATTAAAATATATATAATATATTTTTTATATTGACATTCATATATTTATTGAATATTTAATAAATACCTCGTTTTCATTACTTCACGCTGTTCAATTCGTTTAAATATTTCTTGTTCCCTTTCTTTTTCTGTCATTTGAGCCAATCTTGCACGATCTTCTTCATCTCCCATAAGATTTTCATCATATCCATCATTGAATTCTTCTTGGCTCAAATCAGAACTATCAGAACGACTTGAATCTGATACCTCACCCTCTTCAGGTTCTGAGCTTTGGTGTTGTTGTGATGATGGTTGTTGTTCTTTTGATTCGGCTTGGGGTTCTGCATCATCGGAATCAGAATCAGATGATGATGATGAACGAGTTCGTGAACGTTTTCCGGTTCGTTTGCCTGTTTGAGATGAATTGCCTGAAGATGATTTTAATTTTTTCTTCTTCTTCTTTTTTCCTCTAGCATCCCAATCATCATCTGAATCCGAAGTGTCTGAGTCTGAAAAAGCATCTTTTGTGTCTAATTTTTTATTTGAGTTGGATTCTTCAGTTGCTGGTTTTGGTTTCTTTTTTGCTAAAGACATTAATTCCTAAAAAAAAAAAGAAAATTTGTTAAAATAAATCAAAATAGTGAAAATGAAGAGTATACTATAAAAATGTCTTTTTGTGAGATTGATGGATCTGAGTGTCGGGGTTTGTCTTCTACAAAGGCCATAACAGGCTGCTTTAGATTAGAACTGATTTAGATTTGACCAAACTTTGCTTATTATTATATAAATAAATTTTAATTTTTAATTATTTAACTGTTAATTTATTAGTATAAATATAACATTTTTGTCACTCATTCTGTGGCCCTTTTCAATCAAAATTCCAACCAAATATTGGTACATTATTGGGAGGCCATCCATATGCCTGCAATATTTGGAGCTATTAGGAACACACAATCACAAAGAATTTGAAAATCAAATAATCTTGGATATACCTACTTGAAATTCTCTATTCTTTATAGTAGGATGAAAAAAAGAGCAAGATAAGAGTTCCTAGGCTTGAAACCCCGACGTTCCATGAATGCTCAAAAAAAATTAAGAGATTGGTTTGGGTATATTCAACATTTTAGTTGAATTTCCAAAGTGTCAAAATTTTAAGTTGGAATAAACTCTCAGATTTCTATTATCGAATGAAAATTCTTTTGGTATGACTTAATTTTGTTAATTTTTTTGGACTAAAGAATTAAAAAACATACTTCAGTCTTTATTATTAAAGATTTTATTTTCTCCTTATGAATTAATGTTTCGCCACTGGTAGGGCCTTGTAAGGTTTCTCAGATTGTAGGTACACTAATTGTTAGTGGTACCAACCATTTAGACCACAACGTTATTTATTTTTTTTAACAATAAAATGGAGTTTTAAACATTATATCCAATTAATAAAATACCATAATTTCGATTACATATTTACGCGAATTATAAATTTGGTTCCCTGAAGAGGGTCAGAGAATGTATTTTATTTAAATATAGTTAAATCAGAAAAAATTGTTTATCATTTGTCAAAGTTATAAATTATATTATAAATATAAATTATATTATTTAAATTATATTATTTAAAAGCATGAGAAGTTAGTAATATAATAATAATAAGAAAAATCAAAAATATTATCTATGAAATTATAAATATAATAAAAAAATAATATAACCAATCCATGAAATAGATAAAGAATAGTTTTTCTAGAACAACCTTAAAAAAAATATATTATTCATGAAAAAACAGGAGAAATAAAGATTTTGGAAATAAGTATTTATGCATGCATATATATAAAATTTAAACTTACTGAGTCTAAATCGCTCCCATCACTATCTCCACTATCCGAATAAATTAAAACTTGATTCTTGCGTTTAACCATTTTTTAGGTTAATTTATTAAAATAACAAAAAAGTTAATTTTAAAAATAATTAGAAGGTTAAACGAGTAAAAAATTCATGAGAATACCACTCGAAAGCAAATGACAGGTTCTTGTTATAAATATCAAAAAGAAAATAAAAATATTTTAACTATTAATTCAATATTAAGCAAAATATAATAGAAAATGAATAAATGTATGATTAAAATGTCGTGAAAACAATTAAAAAATACGATAATAAACAAATGTAAAGGTTATGATGAGGTTAGCATTCGAAGAAAAACGAGAATTGATGGGAAAGGATATAATTGAAGCGGGAGCTCAAAGAGAAGTGATCACAGCGCCCTCAACGAAGTTTTCTTCAAATATCGTTTTTTTTTTTTTTTTTTTTTAATTCAATTTCAAGCTGAAAATTGAAATAAAAAATATAAATTATAAATTCAATAATAATAATTACTTTAATTAATCTTATATTTTAAAGAAAATATACATACCCAATTTATACTTAAAGAAAAATAAATCAAATGTGTATGTCATTGCTCAAGATAGCAATAATCAATTTAAAAATAGCTGCCAGTAATGCCAAAATATTTTCTTAAGAACCCAAAAAATTGTTATTTAAAACTTTTTAAGATATTTAAATTTTTAAATAAAAACATTTTTTATTAGATCTTTGAATTAAACCGTAATGTAAATGAATTGAATTGAATTTACATCTTGATGACAAATTTTTGGCGGAAAATTTTAAATTCACTAAAATTTAACTTCATTATGAACATCTTAATCTGATTTAGAAATATGTTTATTTATATTTATATGAATAAAATAATATACAGGGCAGGTGACACAAGATTATAGTTGGTTCAAGTGGTACTTGCATGGGGGCTGAAGACAATTAATTCCTAATGTCATATTTCCATAACAAACATAACAACCTCCCTTACCAATTATGACCTGTTGTTTTTAAATTTGGAAAAGTAAGAATATTATTTCAATTAATAATAATAATCTTCAAAATCTTCGGCTCAGCTCCCTTATATACTTAAGTCACCTATACCTGCCTGAATCTGAAAAACTGTTAGGTGGGCCAGTTCTATCTCGGGTTGGATTATTATTTTTTTTTGCATCTCTCATACATCCATATTATTATGTATTTAATGAATTTCATATCCGTAGTCTAACTGGATTAAACAGTTCCTTCAGGCATCCATCATAGTATAAAGTAAATTTAATTTTAATTTAAATACCTATTTACTTCTTGCATAATTGTATATATATATATAAAATCAAGACTCATTTTATTAGGAGAATACTAAAAAAGAATTATCCAGATATAGCAATATATTTAGTTTTGTTGGACTATATACACAGATTGCTCATACATAGTATAATACATAATCATATCACGCTAGAATTCGTTCCATATTATTAACTATTTGATAAGAAAAAATAAATTAGTTAAGCATATAAGAGAAGCAATTTTTTTTTCATTTTTCATTTTTTTTCATTTACATACAATCATGGATATTTTTTTAGATAATAAATCTATATTCAAATAGTTAATAAAGTGGAACAAACGTATGCATATATATATGTATAATTTTTTTTTCAAGTGGTTTGTTTGAATTTTTACTTTTTATATTTCATTAAATTTAAAATAAAAATTAAATCGAAATTTTACATGTTTGATTTTTTCTTCTATAAATAAGGAACAAGGAAATAGATAATAATAATTGCAAAATATATAAATGGGTCTGCTGACATTTTTTGGAAGTTTGATTTTAAAGCTATAAATTATTAGTAACAGTAATAGGATTGTGCGTTTCTGCTTATCACGTCAAAAATTTAACATTTGCGAAAGGCTAGTCAACAAAATGAACAATATTAAAATTCTTAGACTATTTTTTTTTTCCAAAAATAAAATAAAAATAAAAATAAATAAATAAAACAAAAAATAGGTCCTCAAAAAATTAATATACATTTACAATTTATTTGATTATTTTAAAAATATTTATATATATTTTTAATTAAAAAAAAAAAAGAATTATTATATAAAACAAATAATAAATTAAAATGATAGATTTTTTGTTGACTAGTCTGTCGTATAATATTTTGATTAGATATTCTAGTATTAGAAATTCTCTATTTATGGGGAGGGGGGCGGGTATTTTTTTTTTAATCACTGAGGCATAATAAAAATAAAGTAGTACAGGCACGCTTTATTACTATTATTTATTTATATGAATAACAATTTCGTTTTTCTAATTAGGCCATCTTATCATCGAGGCAATTTTATTTTAAGAATATCATTGGACATTTAAAGCTTTTTTTTAATAATTTATCTTTTTATACATTTCAACAATACATACACTTTGATCAGAAAATGATAATAAATTACAGTTCAGCATTAAAATAAAGAGTTTGCAAATGTAAAAATTTTGCACAAAATTTCAAAAGGCCGGTTTCAATTGTCAATTTTCTACTCTACTTAAAGTAAAGCAATAAATAAATACTGAGTGTAACGCGCCACTCACGGCCATAAATTTCAATGGAAATTTTCTTGCTCACAAGCAGAAAAATTAGGTTTATTTAAAAAAGAAATTAAATTAAATTAAATATTCCAATTAAATAAATAACAGTAGCTGGCTCAAGTTTAAAAGTGAAAAATAATAAAAAATGAGTTGAGTTGGGTAGAGAGACTCAAGTAAACCGGCTTAAGATTATAAAAGAAAATTGAAATTTTAAAAATAATAATTATTTTCATTAATATAAAATAAATAATCTTTGTGCAAAATTTTTTATGGAAGACAAAAAATAAAAAATGTCAAACAGACTGATGATATAGTGTAAGAAAAATAGTTTTTAGTATACATATATAAACATATATATGTATTTTTGTCATTAAAAAACTTGACAAAAATGTCGATTCTTTATTTTTTAGTTCAAGATTTTTTTTGTTAAACAATTAAAGGCTTTCTTTAAATACTTGTAGGGTTTTTGTAATTTTATACCCCAAACAAGCACTATATATAAGTGTATCACATTGTTACAACGTTCCACTTGTTGAACAGTTCGGGCGCAAAAATATACATACTACAAATGAAATAAAAAAAAATAATAATCTCAAATAAATATAATTACTATAATCTTATGACATTAATTGTATTAAGGCTGCGTTTTATTAAGAAAAAAAAAATAAATAAATAAAACAAGGATTAAATCGCAAATTGGTGTTGTTATCCAAATTTATAAGGAATATATTGGAAAAAGGTCATTTTTTAATTAAATCATTGATATATGTATACTATAAAATATCATTTTTTTAAATTTAATATGCCTATTCACCCAAAAATTAATGATTAAAAAA
>JAAAKE020114417.1:0-16220 GCA_010014785.2 Anisolabis maritima
TATAGACTTTGAAACAAATATTTAATAAATTCGACATTAGTTAAATCCAAATAAAAAATTTTTTTTATACCATGACATAACTCAGGATCGAGATCAGCTAAACGCTGAAAGATAGCAGGACTACCTGTTAGGCCAAAAGGCATTACGTTGAAACGATAAAGCCCTCTACCAGGACAATAAATGAAGTGATATTTTTGCTCTTCCCAAGGAGACTTATATGAAAGCTTGTTTCAAATCGATTTTAGAAAGATATTTAGTCTGGCGGAGACCGTCTAAAAGTTGAGCCATGTTTGGCATTGGATAAGAATCTTTTTGTGAGACAGAATTTACTCTTCGTTTGTCTATGCAAAAACGGTACTTATTATCACTCTTCACTCTTAACTACAGGACACACACACACATTATTGCACACATACACAGGTGGCACTTAGGCGATTTGCTGCCTATCTCCACCCATACCATAACTACAGGAGAGAATGACTCGGTTCAACTATGCCTTCATCCAAAATAAATTTTGGGGAATATTTATAAGCTTTTAACATAATCAACTCGTCTATTTTAAGGTAGAGTAAAGTAGTTTGGTTTAAACAACCCCTTACTGACTTTATATCCTGGTCAACTATGGTGTCTAATATTTTCCGTTCTCTACTGTCCAATATTTGTAGTCCTGATATATAATAACACTATTGCATTCAGAGTTTTCGGGGGAACCACCAAGTAGAGTTAGAGCCCATATTCAGCCTCATGTAGATAATGTTATCAGGCCTAATAATGATGGAAACGGTCAGAGAAGGTAGATAATGCAGACTCATACTAAATTCTTGTTTTGCTAGACCCACTCTAACAACATATGGCCTGTTTATTGTTTATTATTATTTATTTATTTATTTATTAGCAACATGGGCACTAAAGGGACTTATAGGAACTTTCTGAAAAATCCATCCTTTAATGCAAGACAATCCATCGTCACTGATACTTACTAGATCCAGTGTCAACCAGCTCCCATAATACATTGTTAGACTCATTGTCGTCGAGAACCTGTCTCGATAGATGAACGAACCATTTTTCTATTTGATTCAGATGTTTTGGATTTATTTAGTTGTATTCCTGGAACCCTTGAAAATCAAAGAGGTTAGAGGGATTCCCATCTTTTTCCTCTCCATTCGTTTTCCTGATTACATTTGGGGCAGTTTGTCCCTGATCAGAGATATGCCACATATCACATATCTCTGATCTGCGTACAGCCACCCATCTCGTCATGAAGATTTGCCCCTGATCTTCCATATCGATAGCAAAATATTCACCTTGGACAAGGGCATTTACTATAGGTGGCCTCCACAATTCCAACAATCCAGTCCAAGAACCTCTCTGTCTGAATCATCTCTCCTTGAAGCTGGTTTAAAGTTTGTTGAAATTTTCTCTTTTGATTTCTCTAATAGTCAATCTGTCTCTACGTTACGCGATGTGACAACCTTTTTGAAGTTTTGCTCAAAATGACGGAGATAACGTTTTGCTTGGGATTTCTCCTGCTTGGGATCCATCACTCTCCAAGCAACCGAAAGGTGGGAGAGTAATGGCGATTAAGTCGCCACCACTGCGTGCCGTTACGAGTGGAGAGAGTCTCAACTACGCTTCGTTTTCAACACTTCACTACCTTTCCTGTCTCTTTATCCTATACCAGTCTATTTTCCAACCTTTGCGTTTTGTGACCTGGTATATTCTTTCGGATTTGCGTTTGGACGTTATTTCCATTGTCTGATACCTTTCGACGACCTGTGGTTTCCTTTAGTGATTCTTTTATCTAACCCAAGCGTTCGATTTCGACCATTTTCTTTGCACTACGCATTTTCACAATCAACTTCGATTCATTTCTTCCTCGCCTTATTATTTCTCTATTAATATTCTTTTATTTCCACCTTTATTTATATATTTCCTTTATTTATACATTTCCATCCATCACAGAAATATGTGATCCGGATGTTTTTGTAAATACTTTTATGTAAATCGTTCTATTTATTTTATATATATTTCTCGATAATAAAAGAGTGTTTTATGTTGTTTTTATTTTCACACAGGAGTTTGATTTCTTTTTGTGTTTCATCCATAAAGCCTAGCCATCCCGAGTCCCGATCCAGTAGGAGTGATATTAAGTTTTTACAGTCCACTAATCACAACAAATTATCATTTCGCATTCCTACAGTTTGCGAGAGTACGGATCTAGATTTTCTATGCTAAGTGTATTTTTATGAAATCCGAAAGTTTTGTATTCCGAGTAATTTCAAGATATTAAAATTATTAAAGTGAACGGTCCAGAAGATAGATAAGATACATAAGATTACTATAAGAAGGATCTTTAATGACTTTAAATTGATGATGATCTAAGTCAAGTAAGCACTCCTTAGTCGACGTTTATTACGATAACGTTTGACGAGAACATCCCGAGCTAAATCATAATTTTCAAGTCTCAATATAAAGTCCGAGATTAATGCCAAAGCATCCCCTTTTAGGGACGACCTAAGGTAATGAAATTTCTCAATTTCTGACAATAGGTTATTATTCTCTATCAAAGAAATTCGCCATATCAAGGCCATTCGTCTATATTATGAGAATGTCTAAGTTTTATATGAGAGAGATTCTGAACCCTATTCTTAAGACATGTTGCTGTCACTTGAAGGAGGAGTAAGTTCCAAAGAGGAAAATACTTGAAATTTTTCTTTCGTAACACAAGTCATTTCCATAAATCGGGTATATGGCTGAATAGCCTCGATTTTTAATTTAGGGTCTTTAACAGTAACGTTAAAAAGACGAATTCGCTGTTGCAGCGATTTAAATTCGTTCTCTAATGCAGATCTAATCTCAGAATGTGCATTAAACGATAAAAAATTTTCTTTAGTGAGGAGGTCAAATTTATCATTAATAGCCAAAACTTCTTCTCCTTCAGATAGGAGCATACCTGAAGACTAGTCTCGAGTTAGCCCTTGATCCGATAGTAAATTAGAATTTATTTTAAATAATAAGTGATTGGTTGCTATGCAGATAAAGCCCCAGTTCGAGGGCCAAAATTGTGACTGTTTAAGTTTAAACTTCTCCCTTATCAATTATACTTCCATTCGCTGTCAGACGGACAGTCGACAGTGGCAACTGTTGAAAGATAGAATTGCTAATAGTTTTATATGATTTAATAATTTTTAATTTGAGAAATTTTGTTAAATAAATTTCTTTGCTTTTATTTATTAAATTCTAAATCTCTTTTTTGATAAAATTTGTTTGTTATTGACCAAGCCCAATAGAGGCGCTAAAGTCGCTGAAGCACTCAAACTGCAGCTAATTTCACTTTGTATTGCTGGTCTCAAGACTTTGAGAACGCTCATCCTCACTTTCTGTTCGACGATTGGACCATGTAGTCATTTCCCTCTGTTAGGGATCTTAAGGAATTCAACACGCATGGTGAAAGTAAAAATTAATAGCCCAGTTGGAATTATTATCTTTGCCCGTTGTTTGCGGGAATGCAAGTGATCTTGCCTGTTCACCACGTGTGGCGAATATAAGTTGAATAATCCACCAGTTGGAATTATTTAGCTTTGCCCGTTGATTATGGGAAGGCGGGTGATCTCGCCTGTTGAAACAAGCTGCGTTTTTTGAAACATCTCTCGTAAGTTGGTCAATGTCTTCTTTTGATATCATATAGGTATCTATTAGTAATTTTTTCTATTTTTCACTTGCAGAAAAACCAGATCAGACCACAAATCATATACAGATTCAAAAACCAGATTCTTTAATAACTTTCCAGTCTTTGCAGACTCCACAGACTCACAGAATTTACAGATCGTATACAGGTTATAAACAGCTTTGCAGAATACAGATCACTGTATATCCTTCAGACAAGTTCGATTAGATCAGTTCTGATACCTGCAATCGCGAAGCATTTCAACACGTGCGAGCATCAGTAGCTGCATCTGAGATCGAGAAGATCCTCCCCTCAATTCTACGAGACGGGGTCTCAGAAGCAGTAGCATTCGTCTCCGGCTCTCAGATATTTGATTCATAATTTTATATTAGTCTTTCCTCGATTCGTTATTTTAAGCCAAATTTAATCCTTTTCATTTCCATTTATTTATAGTTTGTTAGTTAAACTCAGGTACAAGATACAGACTATTTAAAAGATATTTTCAGTGGAAAATATACTTTATTTGGGCTGCAAGAGGTCAGTACCCACAATTAAAATCAGTAATCCGCACTCAAGTCACTCGGTCACTCAGACAGACAACCATAACAAACAAACCGGAATCCACACATTAACGAAATCACTAACACAAAACGGATAGAACAAAAAACAAAAATAATGAAACACATACGGATTGCAGAAAAACCAAAACTTCCAACATAACAAACAACACAAATTGAAAACACCAACACGCATAAAGCATTCCAACCATAAATCAAAGGCGTAACAAACAAAATCGGCCGTATTTTCCAAAAAGAAGATATAAATCCGATTTTCACCACACCAAAAACTCTCAAACCTACTCAGAAACCCTAAAGACACAATCCAAAATGAATCCCCAGGAGTCTACGAAATGCCATGTTCCAAATGCAATCGTTCTTAAATAGGCCAAACAAACAGACGTGTCCATTTCAGGATCTACGAACATAAGATAGCATTAAGGAACTTTGACCCAAAATCAGCCATTGTTAAACACCATATTGGAACACACTATAGACTTCGAACATTGGAAGACACCAACATCCATAGATACTTACAACACGCGTATCACACGAGAAGCCATTGAGATTAAGAAATGACTTAAATGTCTCAACAAGAGAGATGATGCACGAAATCTCAACAGTTTGGAAAATATTAATTTCCACAATACAACAGAAACACAAAAATGAGATAGAGACAAACAGAATAACACACAAGAAACAATATATTCCAACAAGGTTCAAACATCATTAACACACGCAGCCAATACCAAATCTATTCCAACCAACTAATCACAGCCAACACAAAGCTGAACTAACCTGAGTCCTCCCCACTCCTTCCACAGATCTTACAAGAGTAGTGACTCGCTCTAGAGCCAACTAGGTCTTATGCTCTCAAACGAGCTACCAGGTACATCTCGACCCGGGGAGTAGGCAAATTAAGGTCCCGGAATCAATCCAAACCAACTGCCGCGTTAACTGTCACCAAAAATTATCTAAGATATCCGCCTAGTTTAACAATGGTAGTCTGCCAATTAATTGTTGTCATAAAACGGTAGGTTAAGGGAAGAAATAATGGTAGCCTGAACGGAAATTTTGAACTGGACACGTTGATATATATACGAAGGCAATCCCAAATATAAGATCTCCAAAGTGCTGGGGACGCAGGGAAACTTTTCGCGCGGCTTTTAGCCACTCTGCCATGTTTGTTGCTTCCCCACTCTTAAGCAAGCCTTCCTTTAGCCTGCCTTCTTATTCAGTTTTGGCTCGGCAGCCGTTCGTAATGGTTTGTTTGTTACACTTGCCGTAGCGGCTACAGCCAGGTGCGAAGTTCGCGCAGTTATTCGGTTTGTGAACGCAAAAGGCGTTAAACCAATCGAAATCCATCGCCAATTGACGGAAGTATATGGAAATTTGTGCATGGATGTCAAAAACGCCCGCAAGTGATGTAGGAGTTTACAGCTGCTCACATGGAAATTCACGACGAAGAAATAAGCGGGAGACCGTCAACTGTCTTATTTAAAGAAAGCATTTGAATCAAAATTTATAAAAATATATGTTTAATATTATTCATTGATATAATTTCCATTATTTGTAACAACTTGTTACTATCTTTCAGGTCAATTCCTGTTTTGTAAAAGTTCTCGTTCTCGGAGTGAAAATAGACAGCAACCGCTTTAGAAACACTTTCAAAAGAATTAAATTTTTTCCCGTTAGATAATTTTGCGGAGATCTGAATAGGTAGTAATCAAATGGTGCAATGTCAAGTGAATATCCTATCCCAACGCATTAAGTGTTTGTTGTGACACCATTGTGGTATATAGTCCAGCATTATCATGGTGGAACACGATTTCTTTTCTGGAATCTAATGCTGGCCTTTTTTCTTTGATAGCTGCATGCAATTTATCATGCTGGTTACAGTACATATTCGTAGTTTTTCCTTGTTTCAGGAACTCTTAATACACTGGATCTTTTCTGTCCCACCACAAACAGAGCAGTACTTTTCCACGTGCTTGCATTAGTCTTTTCTTGGAAATACTCTCCTTGTTGTGTCCACAACCTGTTATGGACTTAAAAGGAAGGAGCTGACATCGTCAAACAGAGAGAAAAAATTCTATCTCTTAAAGTTCACTCTAAACTCGTAAACATTATTAGTGCGTGATCCCCCAACTCTACCCTGTCGAGAAACTAAGAATCTGTAAATCATCATCCTAAAGAACATACAGTCCACTATCAATAGATGAAGAAAACCCTAATCCACCCCAATAACTAGTATTAGGGAGTCATAATTACTCTAATATACTCCTTGTCATTAGCAAATGGTGTCTCCATTATTGTCTCAATTATCATACATACCTGATGATTTTTGAATATTCGAGACAGATTCTTGGTTCTTTAATCGAAGTTCAATTAAAATAATTGAACTTGCCACACATTAATCCCAATATATTCTCTCTCTCTCTCTCTTTCTCTCTCAATAGCTTAATAATTTAATAACATAAAATATATCTCTTTCATACCTCTCATACACTATAAAAAAAAAACCCTTATCTCGCTATAAAATTCTACCTATACCTTTTAAATCTCACACACACATATATATACGTCTTTCTCTCTTAAAAAATAAACTAATACTTCCTATAAACACAATTCTTCTTTAATTATAATTAATTAAAACCATTAATTCAGCTCCAAGATAAACACTATTAAATCGTTATTTGACTTGACCCTGAAACTCACGAATGGGCATCCTTTCAATTAAATACTATTACATATGGTACTAGTATCACCCCTTTTCTTGCTGTACTTGAGTACTCTTGTACTCTTAAACAACTAGCCATAGAAAGTAATGACTTTCCACTGGCAAAAGAAATTCTTTTTGAAAACATATTTGTTGATAATATTCTTTGCTCCACCCTCTCATAAGAAATTGTTCTGGAAGCCCAAAGTGAATTAATTAATTTGTTACAAAAATTTCGAATTTAAGAAATGGGCAAGTAATAATATCAATATTCTTGAAAAAATCTCGCAAGAATACACTGAACATAAATTAGAATTTGATAAATCCAATGATAAGATTAATACATTGGGCTTACAATAGCAACCCTATTTTGATGCTTTCTCTTACAATTTAGGGGTCGCCACTCAAAACGAAATATGCTTTCAGCATTAGCAAAAATATTGGAACCTTTAAGTCCTATCATTTTCTACATAAAATATTTAATTCAAGAGCTATGGAAATTAAATACTAATAGGGATGATCCTTTGCCCTCAGGTATTCAAATTAAGTGGATCCATATGGTCAATCAATTTCCAAAATTAACTGAAATTAAAATTCCTTGATTGATTACAACCTTAGAACCTACACAGTACACTGTTAAATAATAGTTTTTGAGGATGCCAGCGAAAAAGATTATGCGGCTTGTATTTATCTATACGATTTTTAAATTTGTTCGGACAAATAGAAATTAAATTAATGGCAGCAAATTCAAAAGTTATATAGCTCCTTTAAAATCATTAAGTATCCCTCGAATTAGAATTGTGCTGCTCTTTTATTATCTGATTTACTAATTATACATATAACATACACAATTATAAATTAAATATAGAGAACTGTTAGGCGTTTAGCGATTCCTTTGTTGTTCTTGCGTGGAAAAACGCCGACACTTATAAATTAAACACATTTGTTGCTCATCGTGTTTTAAAAATTACTGCTCTTATTCCCCACCACATTGGTGGCCTCGATAACCCCGCTGATATAGCCAGTAGAGGATGCCTACCTGAGGCCCTTGTTCAAAACACGCTCTGGCTCAATGGGTCCGTTTAGCTGCTAGGCTCTTCTCAATCATGACCTCAATCAATTCCATCTTTAACTGACTCGCTTGTTGAACTCAAATCTAAAATAATTCCCCTTAATACAACTCAACAAAACACATTTCTCAACAATCTCTTAAACCATTATTCATCATTTTTTAAATTAATTCGAATCATGGCCTTAGTTCTTCGATTTGTTAATAATCTAAAATCCCTCCTAAAGTAAAAATCCAAATAAAAGGTAGAACAAATACTTCGGCCTGGAAATAAATTAACTCAAAAATAATAACTTAAAATTTCGACCTTTATTGCTAATGAATCGCTTCATCAACAAAGAGGATTTGGGGAACGCTTACAAATTTAAACAATTAATTAGATCATTTCTATGAAAATGAGTTACTTGTTTAAAATCCAAATCTAATTACTTGCACTCTAAAATGGGAGATGTACCCTCCTATCAAGTTCCATAATCACAACCCTTTTTATTCACAGGTGTTGATGTCGTAGGCCCCTTCCAGATAAAATTATCATACGGGCGAAGCACAAAAATAGGAAAAGTTTATTTTTGTATTTTTATGTGTCATGCCACAAAATGTGTTCATATGGAAACGGTTTCGTCTCTCCCCAGTTAAGCCTTTCTTGACGCATTTAAACGCTTTGCAGTTCGCCGCGGTTTGCTGATTTATATAGTTATTGTGGAATCAATTTTGTAGACGCCAACAAATATCTCCCTGATTATTATACATTCTTGAAAAATAATCCCGACGGTCTAGCTAAAGAATTATTAAAGCAAAATAAACAGTGGCATTTCAACCTCCCTTCCGTCCCTCATTTTGGGGGCTTATTTGAAGCCTTTGATTACTCCGGTCAGTAGTACCATCTGTAGGCACCACTCAGTAGTAAGGAGACTTAGGAGAAATGAAGTAAAGTGGAGAGAGTAATGAATAGGTGGGAGAGAGGGAGAATGAATGAATGAATGAATGAATATTTATTATTGCTCAGAGGCAATTGTAAAATGTTTTGTTAAAAGTTATGATATGTATCTCTCCCTAACCAACGCTACCTCATTCATTCCTCGCCAGTTACAAAAAGCGCTCCTGTTCTTTTAATAGAGGGTCATAGTATTTGCTTTTAAAGGACCCAGTCTACTCGCTGGCCTTACTGCCACAGGAATCCATCCCATTCCAAAATCTCTCTGACGCCACAAGGAAGAATGCGTCGTATAACGCAGTCTTATGGATTGGCATGCGGAGATCAAGCGAACACACCCTCGAGCTCATCGAATCATCCCTTAAAGCAAACCTGAAGTTTTCATATAAATATACAGGTTCCTTAATTTTCAACACACCATGGAATATTCTCTTCTTTTTTTTAATTTAAGCCATTTTAGCTTGTTATATATAGGGTGTTATGTGCTGGTCAATTGGTACATCAAATATATAAATCTGATGCAGGAATTAAACACTCTGCCAAGTGCTCTGGTCGCCCGACATGCCATTATATATATATAAGCAGCAATAATCAAAATCAGATATAAGGTAGTATAAGGGAGGTTACCACTAATTATCTGATATTGAATGGGAGGTATTCTTTGTTTTTTTTTTTTTTTTTTTTTTTTTTTTAAGAGATTATATAAATTGTTATATCCCTTCCTGTATACATCCAAGACAAGATCCTTCCAGCTCAGAACACTGCCAAATCTGACACCAAAATTCCTGACTGAGCTAGAATACTATCACATTTCCATCCAAAACAACCGGTGGCACATTCGATAATTTTTTAATAAAAGCATTACTTCGAAATAATATGCTTTGGTTTTTTCCGTGTTTAAACTAAACTTTTTGTTATTGACCTAATCTGCGACTCGAGCTACATCTTCGTTCAGTCTGATGATGGCATCCCCGAGATTCTCAAATGAGCTGGATACATAAATCTAAAGATCATCGGCAAACAAATGATGACTAGAGTACAACAAATGCTTGTCGATATCATTGATGAAAATAGAGAATAAAAGCGGTCCTAAAACCGATCCCTGAGGAACACCGGATGTCACGGGTAATAGCTCAGAGGTAATGCCATCAGCATCAACTATTTTCTGTTTTCTACCTGGTAAATAAGAAATGAGCCATCGAATCTCAGACTTCAACATATTCATCTCTTTAAGAAATCTAATCAGATAAGAGTGATCCGGCAAATAAAAAGCCTTGCTGAGATCGAATAGTACCATAATCGTCACCTTTCTATTATCAATGGCCAATCTAATGTCGTTATTCACCTTTAAGAGCACAGATTGAGTGCTATGGAATTGTATATACCCTGATTGTCTAGAATCCAGAACCCTCGTGCCCCTCCCCCCCTCCAAGAACCCGGTGATATGATAATGCATAACCCTCTCTATGATTTTGGAGAATGTGTATAGAAGGGAGATTGGCAGAAAATCTTGGCACTTTCTAGGATCGGATGACTTTGGTATGGGTCTTATAATTGATATCTTCCAGCCATCAGGAAATCAAAACCCTTGCAAAGATGCATCAAAGATATGCACTTGTATGGGCAGTACACATGGTAAAGATGCTTTAATTATTTTGAGAATTGAATTCCATCAACTCCGCAGGGCTCGGAGTTGAATTTGCTGTTCGAGGAAAACACCAATACAGGATTTGTGTGAGGAAAATAGAATCTCTCTGAATCAAAGATATAAAAGCTAAAAGGGCTCGGTGGGGCACCCACAGAGGCAAAATAGCTATTAAAATGATATTTATTTTCAACGGTTGGTTTTCCTTGATCTTGGTCAATCCAAACTTTGAAATTTGTTGCCAGATAAGAAATATTGTTGTTATTGGTATAATCATTAAATACTCTTTCAAAGAACAATATTTTCCTTCTCCTGGTTGACGCTGTTTCCTTTTTTCCTTTCCTATTTTGAACCGTAAGTGCAACTCAGGATCCCGGTCCCCCCAGCCCACCTTCTTAACTGATCCCGTTTCCTTATTAAATTATTTTTCATCCGTTATCCAAGGAGTAGGCTTTCGGCCAATTACCCTCGTTAAAATGGGTACGTGTTTGTTGAAAAGAGCTTAAATTATATTATTTAAATAAATTATTTTAATATTTACATACCTTTCTTGATGTATATGTGAAAAATCATATATTAGCTGTCAGCTCCCTGAGAAAATCTTCATGATTGAAGCATTTAAAATCACGGTAGGTTACCAAAGTTGGTTTGATATCGAGTTGATAAAATTTGCAAAAAAAAAACAATCGTGAACTGAAAGGAATGGGACATGATTCTGTCCTTTAAGAGTAATTTTGTCAAATAAATATTTGTTATCAATCAGCAAATCCAACCAAGAATAAGAATTTTGAGAATGATGAGTTGATTTCATAGGCACCACTTTAAGCCCCAAAGCATAGAACAACCTACTCAAATTGGTTCTATCTGCCGACTCGATGTTAAAATCAGTGTTAAAGTCACCAAGTATTATTACTTCCAAATAAAAAGGTAGATATATATAAAGACCCCTCTCTAGATCACTGTAGATTTTGGGGGTCTATAAACTACCATCAGAAGCACTTTGGCATTCAGCATTGTTACCTCCAACATTAAGAATTCCACCAGTGATGGTGAATACTCATGAGAAGCCTGGCAGAAATAAGATGAAATTTATTTAAATTGAAATGATTTTAAATTCATCTATATGAGCATAGAATGATTGGGCATTCACATGGCAAATTTTAAAATTGTCACTCATTGCAACTGATATGAGATGTTCCAATCACCAGGATATCATAAATAGGTATTACTGCCCGGCATAAAATTGAACAAAGTTTAGAAATCTTAACTAGGCATGAGAAGCATCCAAGCAAAACGGCACATAGAAAATAACATAAAAGACAGACGGCAACAAATGAGCCAAGAGCGGAATCACCACACAGAACTGCCAACCGCCGACCAGGCCAACGAGTATGAAAATCTAAGAAGCGCGAGGGGCAGACAGGAGGCCGCGCCAGCGAAGCCAATAATAGAACATACAAACAAAGTGGTGTACACAAGAATTTGACATTGATAAACAGATTCGACAGATGGATTACAAAAAAAATTTGATTGGATTAAGTGTACAATAGTTTTTATGAATTGATAATAAAGTTCATTCAAAAAATAATGTTTAAAGAGTTTTTTAAGAATTGCCAGCAGAAAGAAATACTTTAAATTTAAATATGCTTCCTTTATAAAAATATTAGTGTGGTTCTTTTTATTCCATGTGAGATAAACAATGTTATGATTAAACAAATGGTCGAAGGAAAATATGAGATAAATAAATCAATGAATAACGATATTATTTAAATAAATAGTGAGATGAAAGTGATGAGATAAATAAATAAATGAATAATGATATGATTAAATAAATAGTAAAAGAATAAGATGAGAATGGTTAGTTTAAATGACACTTTGTATTGTGATATAAGGTTGCTTTAGAATTCTCAGTCATCTGATAAGTTCGACGTCGCTCTCGGTTTTGACTGTAATGTGCCTCTTCTCGTCAGCAGCTCTTCCATATATGCATCCGTCTCTAATCCAAAGGTACTTAAATCGTCCCTCAGAGATCGCTTTCGCGCGTCGAGTCATCGCTTAGATCTGCCTGTTGTAGGGGGTTAATCTCTCGTTGACATATATTTTCGAATTCTCCAATATTAGGTCGCGTTTCACTTTTTTGAGGTTTAAAAATTCATCCCGGTCCCTTTTATAAACAAACTTTAATGTGACCGTCTGCTATTCTCAGACTTGTCAAAAAAGCGAGAAGACTCGATCGCCTTCGGCGCAAGTTTCATGCCGAGATGATGGCCAATCCTGATGAGGGTAGTAACAGTCGTCTCGCCCTGAGCCTGTCGAGGGCGTTCTGCACCAATTGGTTGATTCTCAATTCCAGGCGCTCGTTTTTCACCTTAAGCCGCTCATTTTTATGTTTTAATTGCCAAATGTCCCCCACTGCCAGGTTAAGTTTTTCTTAGCTTATTAGGGCGGATTGCTCGTCAAATTTGGAGTGCAAAAATTCCAGTGACGTCACTATTTCCCCATTTGTTTTCATAAGGGACCTTAGAGATTGTCCTATCTCGGCTAAGGATAGGGAATTTTTGTTGGATGCCTCTACCTCCCCTTCCTCCCACTTGCGGGCTAACGACCTTAAGCTTTGTGAGGGGAGAACCAGATTTCGAATTTATTTTAATGCACTTATTGCATTTCCAACGCTTCGACTGTGCCTTTATGAAGTCTAAATCCTCTTGAGTGATCTGGACACATTTTAAATGCACCATCTGTGACAGAGGTCACAGCCGATTCCGGTTCCTCTCGCCAGTGTATGGCAACAGATAGAGCAATTTGTTATTTCTGATAAAACTAATATTAGATGTTAAAATTATAAAAATATATAAATAAATAATCTTCTTAGTCTAGTTGGTTAAAAATATACTGGTATTTGTTATTTTAATATAAAAATCTTCAAAAGGGCAACCACAGATAAAAATTAGAGAGCATAGGCATAGTCTTGAATAATGTTGCAATACAGCAAAAATCCGATGAATAAGGTTTAAAAATATCGCCAAAAAAGGACCAAACCAAGGAGTACACGCAAAGCCCGTCCATACAACCCAAGCACAGGAGAGAGAGAGAGAGAGGGAGGAGGCGGAGGAGGAGAGGGAGACGACACGAGAGATAGGCTAACAATCGTAATCATTCTCTCTTTTCTTGCCTTCTCTCCATTATCATAATTTTTTAAATTATTTTGTTTAAATTTTTTATTATATATTGATGGATTGCATTTGCAATAAATAATCCATATTTCATCGGCGTTGGAGCAAGTGCCTTATCGGTGATTCGGATCTCTTCTATTTCTAAAATTTTTTCTGCCAGATTTCTAAAATTTTTTCTGCCAAATTAATTAGATAATATTAGGTTGGGGAAAAGAAATCCATTATTTTTTCGTTTATTTCAAGGCTTTATTTAACATAGTTAAGATTGTTCGATTTGGGTCAAATATGAACCGTTTTGTTCTACAATTTGTCGCCATTTTAAAGGTAATTTCATGCTTCTTTCATAGAATCCTGGTCCTTATTGGCAAAAAACTCGACTAAGCGATTTTCATAATTTCTCTTAAGGACAATTTATTATCACCAAGGAAGTTTTGCAAAAGTTTGACAAAAAAAAGATGAAATCGCTTCGAGCCAAGTCCTGACTATAAGGTGGATGCATCAAATCTTCCCAACCAAGCTCCTGGAGTTTCTGGCGAGTCATTATAGACGTATGTGGCCTGGCGTTGTCCTGATGGAACACAACTCCTCTCCTAATGGGCAATTCTGGACCCTTCTGGTGGATCGCTAGCTTCAAACGGTTGCAATTGTTGCCAGTAGAGGTCCGAATTTAGTGTTTGGCCATATGGAAGCAGCTCATAGTGGATGATTCCTTTCCAGCCCCACTAAACACACAGCAAAACCCTCCTGACCGTTAATCCTGGTTTGGCCACCGTTTGAGCCGTTTCCCCGCGCTTTGACCACGATCGTTTTGGCACAATATTATCGTATATAACCCATTTCTCATCCCCAGTCAGCATCCATTTCAGAAATGGCTCGATTAGTTTCTGTTTGGCCAAGGCTTTGCAGATGGAAATTCGTTCGGTGCATTATGTTTCTTTGCCTCAATTCGTATGGCACCCAAACATCGAGCTTCTTTTTGAAAACAGCTTTATATTATACAAAAGGTTTAAAACTGTTTTGTGGTCGATCATTAGCTCCTGGATGATACTACGACTGCTAACATGCCTGTCTACTTTGATCATTTCCATGATTTCGACGACGTGCCTACCTGTGCGAGGTGCATCTTTAACATCAAAATTACAGGAAAGCAATCCACAATTGGGACCGTAAACACCATTCACAATTTCAGCCGCCTGGCTTACTTGCATTTTCGCCTTTATCGAAGCCAAATTGTAAAATATAACGAATTTTCTCTTTGTTGATGTCCATCTTTTACGCGCTAAATCTCGCAACAGAATCGATCAATCACAAAACTGTTAAAAAATTTTTTTTAGTATGGAATGTCACTTTTCCAACGAGTATAAGTATGAATCTATGCAATCAATACATCACGAGATATATATATCACTAGACCCATCTAGCGAAAAAATAATGGATTTCTTTTTCCCCAAACTATTATATATATATATATATATATATATTAGTTTCGGGTACACCCTAATATTCTCGTTACTCAAGGCCCCAGAATATTTAATTTGAAAGCCTGGAGAAAGAGGAGAGATCATTCTACCTAGGTTTTCGAGAAATCTGGTTGAGAAAGTATTTTCTCGAATATTCCACGAGGATCTTCTCGAACAATTCTCTCTATCCATTTTCTCAAGTTTTATTTTTATCTGATTAAAAATAATTTTTTTTTTCTTAGAACAGAAGTTTTTTTGAATTGCACCGTCATTTATCACTCAGCAAATAAATGTTGTATGTTTGCATTTGCATTAATTAAACTTGCAAATATATATATAATATATTCAGAACTTTAAAGATTAATATAAATATAATTGTAAATTGATAATTAATTTTCTTGTACCTACATATATATTCATATTGATTATAATTTTATTTATGTAAATAATTCATTGAACGGGTTCAAATTACTACTAACATATTGTAAAATATTAATAATTTTTATATATGATTCCTCAAATTATTTTATATTTAAAATCTTTTTTTTATCCAAATACCGTGTATTATTAAAATAAATTATTTTTAATATCTATGACTAAGTCCTATGATTCAGAAGCCTAGATCAAGGAAAAAAAAAAAAAAAAAAAACTACTGTGTACGTGGATTTGGCAGCCGGCCCATCCCACTATACAATCTTTAATTAATTATTTATCTACTTTTTGTTAACTTTGTTCTTTGTTTTATTTTTTTCTACACCTGTTATTGTTTATTCTAACACCTGAATCTCGATTAAATTTATTTCTCCGACTTACTTTCTTAACTTAACACTCCTTCTCTAATACAGCCCCTCTGACTCACTCTCTTCATTTGTACTTATCTCTAACTTTGTATTTCACCACTTTACTACATTTATTCAATTATATATATATATATATATATATATGTGGAATGATGTTTTCCCGGGTTGGTCCGCGTTGATTGTTGAGATTAACTCG
>JAAAKE020114428.1:0-16219 GCA_010014785.2 Anisolabis maritima
AGAATCAACTCCTAATCTTTAGGCCCACTTCGATCGGTTAAGATAAATTTAATAGAATCAATAATGAATAAAAAAAATTCATAATTCAAAAAAACATTGTTTTATTTTTGTACATATTAATTAACTGTAAGATATAATAGAAGTCGGAGCCGGAGCCGAAGTCAGTAAAAACACCCGGAGCTGGAGCCGGTGCCTGAGCTGATCAATTTCGATATGACTCCACAGCCCTGCTTAAATAGTCTTATGATTAAAAAGATTTTTTTTTTGAAAGTTTTAAAATTGACGTTAATTTGAATAACCCAAAAAGGAATAGTGGGAGGGGAAACAAGTCATCCTCTTCAAGAGATTATAATTATAATATATAACTTATACCCAAAAAACTCTACTCACTTATCTTTTAGTGTTTTGAAGATATTAATTTGTTTATAATTTTATATAAATATATTTTCTATTAGTTTATTATTAAATAATACTTATACTCTTTGAATCTCTTTGCGTTTGAATTTTTAAAAAAATAACTCTTATTTATTCTTTGGAATTTCTCTCCGTGTGTGTGTATGCATAAGACAGGCTCATTTCCAGGGGGTCCTCTCTCCCCGAAATGGGCGAATTTTATTTAATAGGTAGGCTAAAAAAAGGTTTAAACGGCTAATTAAATTCTATTTTTAATCTGATAGTTTGAATTTTCGAAAAAGCATGCAAGGCGTTGTAGCCAAATTTCCTGAAACACGTGACCATGACAAAGGTGATGCTCAGTCAGGCAGTTTGGTCATCTATCCGAATAGTCTTTTTTTTTTGTTTTTCAAGTTTTTAATTGAGTGATATATTCTTGTGTTGTTTTTCTGTTTTCAACTACCACTCATTACCGACTCATCATACAAAGGTAATTAACATTTATAATTAATTAAGTTCCATTTTATGATTCTTTCAATTCCCTATCATTCCTAGTTGGAAGGTGTTTTGGATAAAAAAAAAATAGTCAAATCACCCCAATCGCTGGGCTGTTCTTTTATTCTACCATTTTTTTACAAGTGTTCTTTGGCCCCTTTTGACTGCCTCAAATGCATTAATACGTCTTTTTCTATTTAGTATTTCACTCTTCCTTTCCCATTTCTTCCTTTTTTTAATGATCGTGATTGTCTTGATATCGGGTCTGTTTAAGCTTTTGACACCCTACTCGAAAATTTTCACATTTTATTATTTGTAAATATCATGTATCATCATTTAACTTAGTAGTCTCAAGAGATGATTATGTCTTAGCTTGGACAGGATTTGTTTGATGATGGTTTGTTGGAAACTTTATTTATTATTAACTTAAATTAATGAAATACTTACTCCCACACCATGATACTGATAGATGAATAGGTCTAATATTTCATGAATTTTTTCAATTTTTTTTTTACTCGGTATTATTTTTCCAAGCCATTCAAACCTTTTAACTTATTTTAGTTTCTCTTACCTAAATAGAGAGAAAATAAGTGATAAGGTAATATGTTTTGAAATTCTTAATTTGGTATCATAATCATAAAATAATAAAAGTGACTTAATTTTAGCAATATCATAAAAATGAAAAAAAGAAAAATTAATAATTACTCTTTTACAACTATAAGCAAGTTTAAACAAAAAAACAAATTTATCATTATTCTGATACCAGTGGCGGATTTTCACTGACATCGCTATGGCTGTTAAACGTGTCCATGAACTGTCGTAATTAAGGAAATAATTTTTTTTTCGTGATTGAACTTTGTCAGTTAGAAATATCTTAACATGGTGCATAAAATTTGACGTAGAGGCTTGTTTACCAAGCCTTAACTAATAAAATTAAGATTCTCAAATTAAATTGGCATAAATGTATTTTATTTCATTTTTATAACCCAGAACTTTTAAATTTAATACATAAACAAATTTACGTTATTTGCTATTTATCAAATTTTAAAGCTCTTTTCTTGACTTAAAAAATACCTTTTATATTTTTAGAATAGAATTCACAATCTTAAATCTTTTATTCATAAAGTAAAAACAATTACAAAATATTAATAAAAAACAAATATAAAAATTTTAAATAAAAATACATATTATTTTTAATTATAATGAATTTTGAAGAAGGAATAGGTTGCTATTAAAGAGTTGATTTATTGGGTTCTAGATCAATATTGATTTATTTATAAGTCACTTGCTGAGATTTCTAAGGGTTCGCCTTCAGCTTGGTTTGTTTTTTATTTATTTACCTAATATTTATTTATATAAAGGAAAAAAGTTACTTTATTTCTTTTTGAAAAATCTTAAAGAAATCTTACCTTCAATGAGCTGGATGCTAAATATTCCTATGATTACCCAAAGGTAAATGATGGATAAAAGTGGAAATTATTTATTTCAAATTATCTGTCGTTATTTAATTTAAGCCATCCAATGAGTTAAATATATATTTCAAATTTAACCAATATTAATAAAAGAAAAGCGTAATAAGTAATTTTAATACTTAATACACTACGAAGTAATTAAGGTGTAGAATTAGGGTGTAGAATGTGAAGAATAATTCATGAAGGGTGTTACTATGTAGAAACATAACATTTTTCATCAATTTTAATAATATTTAACTTTTCTTTTATTTGTATTTATAACCCTCCATCTATTTCACAAATAAAGGTGCTGAATATGAAAAACAAAGGGAGAATATTCTCATCCATTCTTGAAAATATATAAATGCCTAACTCTAAATTTACCTTTAGTTTTCTCAATAAAGGAAAACTCCAGAAAAGTAGCCACTGCAGGCCCATGTGGCAGGACGCAGAGTCCGCCAAAGGTTAATTATATATATATATATGATAGTAAGATACGAATTGCAGGTTCCGTTTTTTGTTTTAGTCATAGATGTCCAAAATGTTATGTAAATTATGCCTAAATCATACTCTTAAAAACATTTTTATTATAATAGGAATATTATATATTACTGACATGTTCAAGTCCCTTCCAAAGACCGAAACGTCAGTTGGGAAATTGTTTGAATAATAAAAATACAGTCTTCTCCTATTATAATAAAAATGTTTTTAAGAGTATGATTTAGGCATAATTTACATAACATTTTGGACACCTATGGCTAAAACAAAAAAGGGAACCTGCAAATCACATCTTACTATCAATAGAAGTGCAAGTGTTTTTAAAATAGCGATGTAACAAGTTAAAACGTCCCCTTGTTAGCATATATCTTTAATCACTGAAGTCTTAACTACTTTTATAAAATTTCTCCTTACTTGCTGACGGAATTATACGAGCGACACAAGTTTATAAACTAAGAGAAAAAGAAGAGATCCTAGCTAAAGCATTCCCCCACTCCAAAAGTGATTGGTTGAATGCTTGAATGTTCTTCGCCAGTCACCGAGCCTTTAGTGAGGGAATTTTTCCTCCAAGTGTTTCAGAGTGGGGACATTATTTTAGGTCTTTAAGGATTGAAACAAATATTTTCAAAATTTTTCCTAATATAATAAGGATTTTTATTATTGAATATCACATACTCCTCTCCCCCTTCCATACGTTAGTTGTTTTATTTAAAGGAATTCAATTTCAGTTAAAAGCCCCAAATACAACTCTATAATAAAGGAGCGCAAGATCCCGCAATGTAATGTAGGGGATGCCTCAAATCAGGAACCATTCCTAAAAAAAAATTAAATTTTGAGATGGATAAAATTGGTACAAGAAATTCCGAATTATTAGTAGTCCAGGTGGGTGAGCCAAGACGCATTAGCTACGCTGCTACCTAAATATTCTTCTTTAGCCTAGAAAAAAAAAGTAATCCTCATTTGTTCCGCGGGAAACGATTATTCGTACTAAAAATAAATTTTTTATAGAAAATTTAAAAATAGGTAGACAAGAAATTGGGGTCTTAAAGAGGACGTAAAGTGGAGGAGAAATAGGGCTTTAGACTGGAGATAGATTTAACAAAAAGAAGAAGAAAGTAAAAACAAAGGTTTAAGAACAAATTGGACTTAAAAATTATTATTTAAATTTAATCGAGAAGTAATCAGGTAAATGCCTGAGTTGCTCTGCTTCATCCCTTCTTCCTAAAGGAACACCCTATGTGTTTAGTATCAGCAATTTTTTTCTTATAATTTTAAATGCCTTTTTAAAAATAGAGTTTGGATTTCCTAAGCCCCTTGTTGCCTTTAAACCATATTTACCCTTGTGTTTAAATGATTGATTTAAATAAAAAATCAAACGTTTTTACTGTCTCAGGCCTATAGAAATAAAAATAAGAAAATAGTACACTCAGTTGCGTTTTCTTTTGTATCGACCCACTCAAGACAATGAATTTTAAAATATTGAAGAGAAGGACTTAGGAGAAATGTATAAATATAAAAAGTCAATAAAGAATATCGACTATTTAGCTTCAATTGGGAAATCCTTTTGTTGGAGGCTTTCGGGCAGAAACTTGCTAATAATTGGTTTATATTCTAAAGTTTAGTGTTTAAAAAAGCTGATTTTTTTTATTTATTCCTAAAACAGTTATTACAAAATTAGAAGAAAAAAAAGGAGAAGGAAATTTAATATTTTTTTTTTTTCTTAATTTTCTTTTTCACAAAACAGTAAATTCTGTGATAGTTATTAAAAATTTATTCGATGATGTAATATTTACATATTATTATTAGTATTATTATTGTTATTATTATTAATATTATTATAGTACAAACGTGAAACCGATATCAAGGAGGTGCAAGCATAGAGGCGAGAACTGGATATAAGTTTTTTTTTATTTATATATATTTTTTTTTATTTTTTTATTAGCTTTTTTGGAGAAATGGTTGTTTATGTTTTTTATTTTTTTTTTGTTTGTTTAGTGACCGGCTCTATGGCTAAGCGACGGTGCGAGCATCTAGAAAAGCTCAGAACTCATCTGAAAAGCTTAGTCAAATTTACGCGCACATCCAGTCGAGAAGTTGTTCATCTTTTATATATATTTATTTATTTATGTAGAATATATCATTTTTTATTTTTTGCATTTTTTTTATATAAATCATCCCAGAATGGTCTGGCGAGACGTTGGGATGGAGAGAGAGAGAGAGAGAGAGATAGAGAGCAATATACGATTCCGATATTTTGAAAACAATTAAAGAAATATATAACATTTTTTTATTTTTATTTATTATTATTTTTTTTTATAGTCAATTGTCATTTAAAATCAAGTGGTCGTGATGTTTGTGAGAGGCTTGCTCAGAGGCTGAGTGAGGGGCTCCGGCCCCGTAGGGCCTGCATCCAGCAATCCTTGTCAAACGTGTTGTGTTCAGAACAGAATTTCTCTTGTTAATTTTTTCTTATTTAATTAACAATAGTATAATAATATAATATAATAATATATTTCTTTTTTATATTCAAATATAACGTAAATTACAAATTGTATGCATATTCACACAGAGCCTAAGCATTTTGTTATATTCTTGTAATCCCAGTTTTCTTTTTGATATTATTAGAAAAAAAGTAATTAGAAAAAAATCTATAACGCGGTGAATTATTATTATTATTATTAGTATTAGTATTAGTATTTTTCTTTTATAATATGTTGTTTTAATCCTCGACTACATACTAATGCGTGTATAAACTTTCAAGGGATTGCAAGATGAACAAAGTATAAATCTATTAACGAAAAACAAGTTTCAATTATCGGTGTTTAGACCAGCTGACACCGAGCAATTTCAAAAAACTATTTTTTTAATATTATCATTTAAAAAATTTATTTATTTATTTATTTTTTGGAAACAAATTGCTACATATAACCACAAGACGAATTTATTTAATAATTTTTTATTCTTGCTTCCAAGCTTGTAAATATTATTTTCTGATAACAAAAATCGTAGCCCACTTTGTTTATAAAGCCTCGACAACATTATTATAAATTGTAATAGTAATAGTGATTATCTTTCAACGTGTTTCGAGAATCCTCTAAACACTGGCTGGTCTCATATATATATATTTATATATAAGCAAAATAATTTACGAAACTTGAGCAAAAATTCTAAAGCCTTTTTTCATTATTCAAATAACAAAAACATTTTTTTTTTATTCTATGTAGATTCATATTCTTTTCTTATATAAATTAACCAACAATATATATCATTCATTATATTTCGTATAAATATAATTATATATATGGTGACAATGATATATATAATTATATAAATAACCATTTTTTGTGCACAGTGGAAAGTCCATGTGTTGTGCAATGTGAGACTGTGAGTAGGTGAAGTCGCGTGGCTCGGAACGTTGTTAAAGCTAGCCAGTAGCCGCGCGGATGCGGAGAGCCTTTTTTTAAGCGCTGGAGTGCGATCCGGCTCAGAAGGAGCAAAAAAATATATACCTACGGGACCGTAAATCGCACTCCCCTCGGTACCCCAGCCCTTAGTCGCAAGAAAAATTCATAAAAGCATGAAAAAGTTAAACTGAAAATGGATATTATTAAAAATACAAAAAAAAAAAAAAAAATACACATTTTTGAAATAATGAATTATGGGGAGGGGAAGAATTTAATGAAGAAAGATTGATTGATAAAAGTTAGTTTTTTCTTTAATTTTTTTTAAGAGAAAAATTGAATTTTAGTGAATTTTAGTGAAAGTGTTAAGAGTGAGGCGCGGGGCTGAGAGCGCTGACCCCACGGGGAATTTGGGGTCAGGGTTCCTCCAAAATGCCACCTTTCGCGTCTCGCGTCTGGCTTGCCGCCGAAATGGAGCTAAAACAGCATAACAATTTGGCGTTATTGCTGTAGTGTTCCGGGCAATTATCTTTCCAAGTTCTCAATAAGTATATATATATATATATTTATATTCCAGTATATATATATATATATTCCAGTGTATATAATATATATATATATTTAATATTTTTGTAGTGGTTTTTTAATTTTTAAATTTTTTTATAATTTTTTATTTTATTTTATTGAAACACTGTTTCTTATGAGATGTGTTTCGAGCTCGGGCGTCACAGTCACACGGGCAAAAATTACCCGGGTACAAAATTTTAACAAGTGAGCTCAATTCTTGTTTTAGGAAAAGCAGCGATAAAAAAAAATAATAATAACATAATCTTAATAAATATATAAATAGCAAAATCTGTAAAGTCTTTTTTGTTTTTTATTTTTTATTTTTTTTTTTATTTTTTTATTTTTTTATTATTTTTTTTGTTGCTCATATTAAGAGTCTTTTTTTGCAGGAAAAATTTATTGTAATTAGAATTACAAAAATAATGCATTGATGTCCACTCATTTAAATTGCATATTTAAGCCCGTAGGTAATGCTCATATATATATATATAAACAGAGAGCGTAAAATCTTAGCACTTGCGATAAAATCAAACTGTGAATCCACACTTGATGCAGTCCCAATTAAAGTGTCTTAGTGAACGAGCTTAGTCGTAATTATTTATATATTTATATATCATTTAACAAAGCTTTCATCATATATGCAGAATATATAAAAAATTTGTATTTAGCAGCACTAGTCCCTCCCATCGAAAGGAAACTTTCTCCACTTAAAAAATGAGGAGACCCGTTTCATTTAAATATTTGAGAATTATTAATATTAGAAACATTAATTGGTTATCACACGAAGAACGCAATGAAAATGTTAACAACATGGCACATTCAAAGAATTGAAAGATGATCTGTAACTGAGGCAGAACGAAGCTATTTATTGAAAAATTGGTTGTTATTGGTGAGAACTAGGAGTGGGGTGTCGGCCCTAAGCAAGCCCATGTCCCTTGGCCTCTTCACCTGGTGCCCTACGCCGTGTTCGCCCCGGCCTCTGGCCCCTTGACCTATACTAGCACTAATGCCCGCATTGTGCTAGTTGGCGAAGCCGAAGTGCCGAGTTCTGGGGAAGCCTGAGCCATCGGTCGCCGCCGACAAGTGTCCGTCACCTCCCCATCTCTAGGTTCCTTACTGGTCCTTCTCGTTTCGTTGAATTTAAATGAAACCATAAAGAGTTTATTTTAATAAAAAAGATTAATTCTCCACGGGCAATGGTTATAACGCTCTTGACTTTATTTTCAAAGTTGAGTTTGGCAATATTTAAACCATTCTTGGTTGAGCAATGCCTAATGGCGAATGACTAGAAGTCTACAACAATGCTTATGCGTTCTTTCGAGCATTGGCTGACGGATATTTGAGACTAGACAGTGATTAATATATCAAAGCCGACGACTAGCGGTGACTAATTATTAGCCAATGCTTGAAGAGCGAATGAGGGCAAAAAAGTAGCTAATATCGATAAGGCATTGCTCAAGACTAGCTAAAAGGGAATGGCGAAACTAGTGCCGAAGGCGAGGAGCAGCGATGCCCGTGCCCGAGGGAGGATACCCGTATTAAAATTCGAGGGAATGGACATTCGGGTGGAGACGGACACTTGGCGGGCCTGGGCCTCGAGGGCGCCTGCGAAGGGGGAAGTCGCGGCCCCGAGGCGACGTCGGCGGAGATGTGGCCCGCGTTTTAGGACGGAGCGAGAGGCGGGCAGTCGGCGGGCCGGCGTGGACCGACTCGGGACGGCTATTCGCGTGCGAGGGAGGGACCTGGCCTTACTCAGACATCCGTCGACCGCGACGTAACGCTTGGTGAACGTGAATGGATTACCACACGGTGACCATTTTTGGTCACATAACCGTCACTTTCTACCAGGACGGCGGTCTGCCTCCGCCGGACGTCGTCTTCATCGTCGTCGTCCGGCTCGCCACCCGGTTCGTCGCTGTCATCGGGGCCACCCTGACGTTGCTGCTTGTGCTTGCGCCATGCGTTCTGTATTAGCCTAGCACAATACTCTTCACGTTGACGCCATAACGTCGATGATACGGGTTCGTAGCCGACTTCGTCGGGCCGGGCTTGTACCTCACCCAACTCGGCTGTTTCTTCGATCGGGTTGCCTTTTCGGGCGAAGAAGTCTTTGGTCAAGGCATCCAGGATGTCTACACAGAACATGAGGTCGCCTTTACAGATTGGGATATCCATCGAGACGATTTTGTATTTGTTCGGTTTATGGATTTGTAAAGGCGGTTCCAGCACATCCAAGAAATCACTCAGTTGGTCGTAGCGGATGTATTGAGTACCATCTGGATCAAAGTTTTGCCAGATTTCGTAGTACATGTCGTAATCGTCGTCGGTAAGACCTTCCTGCACATCTTCGGTAGCCTAAAACATGATTTTAAAAAATTAATATGCAGAATTTTTAACCAGGGTATTGATTTTTTATTTTTAGGATATTAATTGCTTTTTTCTGCAGAAATTTTTGCAGAGAGAGTAAATGAACTAAAAAGTGTCCCCATTTTAAGTCAAAAACAAAGATATAAACCGTACTTGAGAATAGTTTTCGAGAATGACGGCGATATACATGTTGATGACAATTAAAAAGCTAATGACGAGATAAGAGAGAAGAAAAGCGATTCCAATAGTCGCCGAGCCGCAATTCCCCGGAAAGCCAAGTTCGTTGTTTGGCGGTTCACAATTTTCCTCGTTGATGATCCCATCTAAGACGCTGTCCCAACCAGCAGAGGTGGACATCTGAAAAAACAACACATATATATATACTCATTCTATTTACCCTTAAGTTAATAAGAATCCCAAAGGAAAATTAAGCTTGTGAGATTTTAATCATTTCCTACTCGTGGCACCCTCAAATTGAAAATATCTTCTTGTATCAACACTATACCTTATTTAATTTTGTACATTCTCTTATTGTAAGCTATCTCTAAGTTTACTTCTTCATTATTATTCTTAACACTACTTTTTTTTTTTTTTTGATATGGAAGCATAAGGTCCAACAGATCTATAATGATCACTGGTCACATGAAACCAGGAAGAACAAGAGAAGGAGAAAGTGAAGAATTGTTGAGGTTGGATTTGAAAGATAGAGATTTTAAGTTTTAGGAAAGATAGTAGCAGGGAGGTTGTTCCAATCACAGGAGACCATGGGCACAGGAGGTAAAGCAAGACTGGAATTGACTAGTTGAATTACTCACTTGAAATAATAGAATCATCGACTGGCCGAAGGTTTTAAAATTGTATACATCGTCAAGACCACTCTTCTCTTTGACATTCATAAAAAAGGACATGCCAAAGATAGCAAAAATGAACATAACGAGGAAAAGTAACAAGCAGATGTTGAAGAGAGCTGGTAGGGACATGGCAAGGGCGAAGAGAAGAGTTCGGATTCCCTTGGCGCCTTTGACTAGACGAAGTACTCGACCTACTTTCGCCACACGGACGACTCGGAGTAGAGTTGGAGAAACGAAATACTTCTCGATAATATCAGAAAGGACCAGCCCTGTGGATAAATAATTAGTATAATTAGTAAAAATTCTAGATAGTGCCACACATGCACATGCTGGCGGAATGCAGTTACTTATCACAAAAAATTAAGTTAAACACAAGAATTTCCAAACATATACATCACAAACAACTAAAGCCTGACATGTGATATGCAGATATTAATCAAATATGTGAGGTGAAAAAATTTCTTGAAATGCAATAATAAAAAACAGCCAAGCCTCTCTTTTGAAGGTCTCACCCAAATAAAATTACCATTAATTTTTTCTTATTAATTTAATAAAGAATAAAGAATAAATTTATCAAAGAAATAATTTTTTCTAATTTCTTAAGTATAGTGTTTTTAAAATTCTCTGTTAAATTTGAGAATTTCAAAAATTAATTCCACACCCGGTTTAATAAAATTTCAAGACAATTTCTTGCTGAATATAAAATTTCATTCCACTATTCTAGTAGGAATCAGAAGTATATTGGGATGGATAAATCGAGAAACGTAGGATCGTTAAGAATAACATATTTTATATAATACTTTTTAATTATATGAAATAGGAGGAACTGAGAAATTTCTTAGAAAATTTTATTTAAAAATAAAAAGTAGGAGTTGGACAAAAGAAAATATGGAAAGTGCAAAAAGGAAAAAAATATGCAAAATATGGAAAAAAAGGCAAAATGCTTTTCTCTAAAATTCACATTTCAAAAAGCTTCATTTAATCATGTTCAATGGAATTTTATTAGTGAAAAAAAAAATTAATTTTTTCTTTAAATGTTTCTTTATATGTATGTATATGTTCCAGTGCACAGTGTATACAGCACGTTTGATAGAGACGTGAATCGCGCACCTCCGCACTTTTGTGCAATATCGTGCAAAAAATCACTTGTAGCCACTTCTCCGTTGGGCGCGCTACAAGTGTATTAGAAAATTAAAAAAAAAAAATTTTTTATTTGTTTATTTTTTATTACATAAATATAAAATTACAATCTGACTAAAAGGAGTTTATGTGAAATGAGTTGAAGCTTTAAAATAATGTTCTATGAGAAATTATAAGGAATCAGTTAATAGATGTGGGAAATTATTGTATTAATTGGACATAAATGACGCCTCCCGAACTCTGATATAAGAGTGATTTTTAAATAGAGTATCAAAATTACTAGTATTTGATATTTTTCAAAAAAGTTAATGTTATTAAAAGAGATAAAATGAGTATATTTTATAATTCTCAAGGTAATAAACGACATGAAAAAAATTCCACGTGAATATGAATTATATGAAAGCATTTAAAAAATAATAAGAGAAATGCAATACAAATGATGAACTAAAATTTTAATCAATTATATTTTTAAGATTAATTAGATTAGTAATTCATGCAAAAACAGAATAATAGACACTTTCAATCTAATCAAAACTTGAAATCATCTAACAAAAACATGCGAGCAAAATATAGCAGGCATTTATTGATTACAATTTCTATTATTTGTGGCTTAAAGAATGAACAATACTGTTGTAATCAAAAAGGTAGGTCACTTTATTTGCGAGCCTAGAGAAAGTTTATGTTAATAATTTTAATCAGCAAAAGTATTTGAATTGAGATGGCATAGAGACCAAGGAAGCTCGAAGCCTTTATAAAAAAGTTAAATTCTTTGTTTCCAAGTTGAAACGTATTTATTTGGTAAATATATTTTTTAAATTTCAAAATGTGTTAATGTTAAAATAATATTTGGTAAAAACAAGAGCTTTAGTCAAATAATTTTTTATTTACGATGCTTTCTTTGTCAAAAGAAATTGCATTACATTTAACTAAAGCAGTCTGATTTTAACAAATACTCCAGTAATACAATTAATCAAGATAAACTTTAATAATTTAAGTTCAAGTATTTATTTAAAAGGAAATTTTCTTTTTGATGACAGTAATTCACCCAATTTTATTTAAAATCTTTTTTTGGGTGTTTCATTGCTTTAATCCTTAAAATTCCCATTCCAGTTTTTTCTAATTTCATAACTACACCCTAAACTTGAAAAAAAATCATCTAGAAACCTATTTATAAAAAAGATGGTGAGAGTGAAAGAAATTCTATTTCATGCTTTTTGAGTTGTTTTTTTAAATAAAAAGAAAATTAACCGGAATAAAAACAAAAGAATCAAACCAAAAGAAATAAACATCAGCACTGAATTTGTCTTTTTTTTTAAATCAATGCCTATTTATTTGACGCCCTTAAGGTGATATATTCTTAAACTTTTATTCCGGTTAAAATAATGCAAGAGAACCATTCATTCGTTAATGGTTTTAAAATATTTGACATATGCATCTTTGGAAAGGATCTAATAACTATCCTAAAAAAAAATCACATGCCATTTGCAGAAAGAGATTAAAAAGTGATCCCAAATGCAAATGGGCTTTCTATGGTTTTTATTTGATTTCACAAAATAATATTTGTGAAAATCCTAAAAGATAAAAACCCAGCCCTATCTAAAGAAAGTAAAAATTTTTTCCATTATTGGAAAAAAAATTAAATCAAGAAATTTTATATTACGATTATTTTATATTTATTGTATCTTGGCAAAAGATAAAAGCATGCATCCTCATTCATGGCCAAGATAAACAATTCAATATAATAATAATTTATAAAATTTCTGATTTCAAACCTGGCCTAATAAACCCTAACATGTTTGTGTATTTGTATCCTAACTCTGACACTTAAAGCGATACAACACAACACAAAAAAAAAACACCGATGACAACAACATCGATTTTTTACAGTCATATGAGTTCGTATTTTTTAACGTAGATTCGTGCTGGAATGAACAACACCTATCAAACACTGAATTAGATTTGTGTGGTTGATAAAGTAGACGTCATTCTGGCCAAATCTAAGCGAGTTCCAGTAGGGATTATATGGTAAATGAACTCCCATATGAACATGCGATATACGGGGTAATTCATTTAATATGAATCTTTCGTGGAACTTACCCAATATGGATAGGATGACGACTACGAAATCAAAAAGGTTCCAAGGCTCCTTAAAATAATGATAACGCAGGGCAAAAATCTTCATGAGGCATTCTGTGCTAAATATCACAATAAAAATCATGTTCAAATAGTCCAAAACTTTGCTGAAATTGTCTGATTGTTGATAATGGTCCAATGTCATTGTCAGCATGTTGAAGCCGATGAATAACATAATAATCATGTCAAACTTCTTGTTGGTGACGATCTCGAAGACAATAGCTTGCGGCTTCCACTGCACAAGGCAAAACATTATTGTAAATTTTGAATTTGAAATATGATTTAAAAAATACTTCCTGTTCAATACAATAAACATTAATTCCAATATTAAAAGAAAAGTATTTTATTTGCCTCAAAAAAAAAAAAAAAAAAAAAATCAAGAGCAATTGAAATGGAACTTACCCTAGGCCTCGGAATGGCCTTTAAAGGCTTTTTCGAACCCATCTTTTTCATTGCGTTGTAGTATTTCTTTTGATCCTCAGTCATGAACATTTCCAGCGATCCTCCTGCGTGCATAGATCAATTAGGTGTTATTCGAAAAAAATCTAATCAAAAATTAATTAATTTGAATTTGTTTAGGTTTGGAAGAAAAGAGGTCGTAAAAAACAAATTGAGTGGAAAAGAACTCGTAAATATACTTATCTTTTTCTTTTGTTCATTGAAATTATCAATAATCACACCAATGAACAGGTTAAGGGTGAAAAATGAGCCAAAAATAATAAAGAATACAAAATAAAGATACATATAAATGTTTGTTTCTCGAATCGGTTGTTTATCAATCTAAAACAAAAGACAAATATTAATATCCAATTGAATTTTTATAGGTTAGGAATGGTATTGTTGGTTGATAGTGTTAGTTATCAGGATTGATCTGATAGACTGACTCTATAAAGCTCTTAACAGAAATAAAATATTTTGGGAATATTAAAAAGTGCCAGCTGTTACGTTTCTGAGGAATGAGATCTGGCGATCATGCGATTATTTTTTCAAGTTGCACTAATGGAGAATAGTTATTTTGTAAATAAGAAACTGGATTTGTATGTGTCGCCTGTGACTGACATTCTGGTCGCGCGCGTCAGTCTAAAACCGAACGACCGACCAACAATCTCAAAGAATACCAAATTCACACGAAGATATCCAGCCGTTTGTGATTAAGCCTGCATGTTATATATTCTTAGAGAAAAGTAATCAAACAAGAATTTAAACATTTGCTATGGAATTAAAGATTACTTGTCAACTAGGAAGCTCATAAAGCATTAAAAATATTCCATCCTTTTAAATATAATTATTAACATTGTACTATTATTATTGATCAATTTTAATTATAAAAAAATAATGAATTCACCTCTCGAGAATCGATCGCATCATTCATGATTTGGATCCAGCCTTTGAATGTCGCCACCTGGAAGAGACACAGGTAGGCCTTGCCTACATGGTCGAAATTCATCGCTGAATTTAACCAGGTGTAATTTTCAGCAATACAGGAATTCTTGTCGGGAATTATCTGGTGGCTGAGAGTTGTGTCATTGTTGTCGACGCACTAAAACAAATTTTAAAACATTTTCAATAACAATTTTTGGATATAGATAATAATCAGATGATGAATTTTGTCGGTCTGTTATAAATACAGTAGACTTCCGACTAAGGAACTTCACAGTCTGGATTAAAGAATGTTTGGGTAAAAAGGAAACAAATAACAACAAAATTTGACTTGACCTCTTTTATTTAAAAAAATGAGCTTATTTTACCTACTTCCCCAAGAAGAAATATTTTATGACTTCAAAAAAAACTTTTAAATTGAATTAGGATTCATTGCTTATGTTTTAATGGCTTAAAAAATTGTTTACAAGTAATTAGATACTCTGGTGCCAGTCAAAAAGCCACCAGGACAAATTAATAAATTCTTTCGTTGCATCATGTTTTAAATTGATTGGCACAGAGTGTTTACATATAAACAATGTTTTAAGCCTTATGCATTTTTTATCCATTAAAACAGAAGAAGTGAATAAGCCTTTGAAATATTCTCATAAACAAATTTTTTTAAGTATTCTTTCCAAAATAAATTTATAAGATGCTAACTTTGGAGAGAAACTCCCCACCTTCTTTAGATTACGCCCCTGGGCGATTCCTTAAAGAAATCTGTTATCAGTTGTTATTGCTTCTTTGAAGAATCAACAGGATAGAATTAAAAGCATGTACCAATTGCTTGAAACAATCAAGGATATGCGCAGTTTTTTTTTAACATCACTAATACTCTCTCCGCATACGTCTGACGGTTTCAAGCTTTTCAAACAAACTTTATTATAGATACCTGAGAAAGATAATTGAATAAGAGACCAAAGAGTGATATTTTTAAAATTATAAATAAAACCATTTTGGGGCTAGTGTTAATAAAATTAGTAAAATAAATAATTACCTTAAAATATTTTCCAGCAAATAATTGAACACCCATAATAGCAAAAATAAGCCAAAAAATGAGGCACACGAGGAGTACATTGAAGATACTGGGTATGGCCTGGACGAGCGCATTCACCACCACCTAAGCAAATACGAAAACGATTAGTATTTATGATCAAGTAAATGAAGCATTAAAATTTTGAATCAATCTTTCTAAAAGTGCTTGAACTTATCTGTACGTGTGTGAGTGTGTGTGTGCTAAATGATTATTAGTATTATTAAATAAAATTTAAAATTTGAAAATAAAAAAAAAAAAAATTTTTTCTCCTGAAACAAAGATGCCTAAAATTAAATTTTAAGAATATTAATATATGGAAACATTTAACAATGAAGGCAACAAACATTAAATAGAAAAGAATGGCAATATATATATATATATATATATATGGAATGTTTTCCCGGGTTGGTCCGCGTTGATTGTTGAGATTAACTCGACGTTTCGGCTCTCCTTTTGGAGCCATTTTCA
>JAAAKE020114439.1:0-16218 GCA_010014785.2 Anisolabis maritima
ATTGATTTTAGAATTTATTTTACCTTCAATAGCATTTTCAGTTTTGAAACAAAGGGTGCACAAAATATCCATTTCATCATCTTTACTAGCATGGCCACAGAAGGTATGAATTTTTTGACGACACTTTTTGCATGCAAGTGCATCACTTGTTTCCTTTAAACACACACAATAGGTATCAGAAACGGAAATCTCTTCGGTAAGCATGTCTTCATCATGTTGTTTTAATCCACTAGCGACTATAATCTCATCCATGTTTTTTAAAACAGGCTCTTTTTCTTGCATAATCTGATTAGTTTCACCTTTTTCCATTATTTGAACGCTTTCTATTACTTTTTCTAGCTGCTCCTCTATATTTGTCTTTTAAAACATCTTCTAGTAGAAAAGAGGTTGTAAGCCCTACTTTGGTTTGCAGCCAAAAAGAGCTTCGTATGATGTTCTTTTGATCCCAGAATGATAAGCTCTATTTTTCATAAATTAAACGAAACGCAGTCCTTCACTCCAGCGGTCAGATTTTTTGTCCTGCATCCAACTACAGAGCATATTTTCGATATCTTGATTAGCTCTTTCGACACTACTCTGGCTTTGTCAATGGCGAGACTTCCCATGGACGATCTTTAGTGCTGGCCAAAACTCCTTCAAGCTGGTCACCACATTATTGGCAAATTCCCTACCATTGTCAGACTGTAATATAGATCGCGCTCCAAGCAACCAGAATATGTCTTCTAGGTTGTAGGCTACTTCTTCAGGTCTTTTTGACGTTAGAGAGTTAAGAATCACAAATTTTGTGAGATGATCTTGGTACACCATAATAAATTTGTATTCTCTATCTGACTGAGACTGAAAGTCAATAAGATCTATCTGACAACGGGAATTAAATTCGGAAAAAATCATAGGTTTCACAACAATGCCCTTTTTAATACCTTTCTGGCTGGTTTTTTCTGGCAAGGTTCAGAAAGGTGGATGTACAGTTCAATATCATTTCGTGAAACGTTTTTGTATTTGGTTGAAAGTTCTTTCAAACGTCCTCTGTGTCCAATAGCCAAATGAGCTTCATGAAGTACGTGAAATAACTCTGAGTCCGTGACGTAATACGTATAGTACTGACGCCTTCTTTAACAGGATAAATGAGTTATTTTTTTTTCTACAATCATCACACCATAGCGATTCAGTAACCAATAGTCCCTGGATACCTTCTTAGTAGACATTTTGGCTTTTTGTACATCATTTATTAACATCTGGTAAGTAGTTTCGGTTAAGAAAATACTGTTTTTTGTAGCATTAACTCGAATTTTGGACAGTTCATCGTCGAATCAGTGTTTCATGTCTATAGACCATGTCCAACACTTCAGCTTGCTCCTCCATTTTCATGGAGCACAGTAAAAAACTAATTTTTTGTTGAACAAATTTAAGTAAAATTGCGTATTTTGACCAACTGACAAATTCTAAGTCTGAGGCGCGCGTTAAAAGTCACGTGATATTCGAAACGAATCGGAGATGTATTTCATACTTTGCCGGTTTCTCATAGAATGCCTAGGAATACCGGATTTCAAACTTTGCCGATAACATATATATTTTTTTAATAATTTCATGATAATTTTTTCATATCTTATAATTTCATCATCATTCCCCCCGGTGAGGTTAAATATAGTGACTTTTTTTTTTTTTGTTGGATAGTTTAACATGTATAATTTGTTTAAAATTTCGTGCCAAAATAAACACGTCACTTACACACGTATGCACCAAGCCCCGCTAGTACAAAAAATTTGGCTGATTTTCTCATTAAAAAATAATTTTTTTCCTTTCTTTTCATAAACAAATAAAGTTTTCTTTCACTTGTACTTTTTATCTTTTTATGCTTTTCTATTAATTTTAAGTAAATAATTAAATTTTTATTGTTTGAATAAATTTCTATAGAAACGAATTACTAATTTTCCTATAGAAATAATGCTTCACTCAGTGCGGATTCATTTAGTGAGGCAAAAATAAGAAGATACTATTTAAAACTTTTGTTGAAAGCTGTCACACTCAGAAACACGAACCATCAAAAACTGAATGGTCACAATGCTCAATAGTAGGGAGATGAGCGACTCAAAAACACTATTTGATCGGATCAATAACAACACGAATCAAGTTAAAATGCAGGTCGAAAAACCCACATAGATTCAAACATAGGACAACAGAGATAGTATGGTATTGGAGAAGGAGCAAGAACACAGATGGTGAAGACGAAGAGAAAGACCTAGAAAAAAATTTTTTTTTAAGTCTTCTATGACCATTTAGACTCTGTCCTTATTTATTAAAATTAATTGGTAACCAATATAATTTAAATAAATTTTTGTCGCTTAGGTCGGGAAACGACCCACTGACCTTTGGTGCGATTAGTAAAAGATGGGGTGCTGTTTACGATCATAGATTGTAAGAAGCCTAAAGTATGTAAGAAAAAATTTAAAAATACCTTGGATGAAGAATTGTTTAACTCTAAAATCTTTAATGGCCTCGATTGATAGAAGATTTTGGTCATTAAAGGTTTTATCTATAGGACCTGCTGTTCAAACACAATCATGACTATGGGCACAGAAGAGCTTAACTAAGACAGTTTTAGACAACATTTTGACGATTTTCATAAAATAAACCGACTTTTGAAAACTTTAACTTCAATGGAATAAACTGCCTGCTATTAAATATCTTTATCAAAAATGGTATTAAAAGTTTACCAATTTCCAGAATTTTTAAATTAAAATTTTTTTTTAAAGGGAAAATATGTTATTTTGTCAACTTAAGACAACCAACCCTCCCACCCCTATCCCCTAAGGAGTAGATATGTCAGTCCTAACTGGTAAAATGTCGCCCAAAAAACAAAAAATTAAAAAATTTTCGTTCCGATTTATTTTTAATTTTTTAAAAGCACAGTATTTTATTGAAATAAGATTTTATAAATTTAAAAAATGAGATTTATTTTATTTCATTTCATTTTGACTGTTTAGGCCCACCTACCGGAATCACTTACCCTAGATGGTTTCGTGCACGGAGACACACGCCACATACCCAGCCATCTATCGGCAACCCGTGAAGTTATTTTATTTTTATCTCAAACTCCTCCTCATGAATTCATTCTTAACTAGTTTACTACTCCTATATCTAATTCCACCCGGTCCTCTCTTTCCAACCTATTCCTAGGGACAGTGGCGTACCTAGAACCGAGGAGGTCTCCAATACCCTTTCTAATGGTGGTTTAAATAAATTAATAAACATAAATATATAATTGTAATTGAGACAAACTATAGGTGGGGAACTTTTTTTACCGTTGGATGCCATATTTAAATTAGGCAGTAATAAAGGAGGCCGCATAAGTTGATATACCTATAAATGCAAATTTTATAAAAATACAAGATACTTTTTTAAAGGTCACAAGAAACTTACGGAGGTCGCAGGTTCCTATGAGACAAATTATATTATACAAATATATTCTAAATCATAATTCGTAGAAATCGAATAGTAAACTTATGAAGTGAACAAGTTGTTTTTTACAACTAAAACTGAATATAAAAAATGCCGCCCGGTGCGGGCCGCACCCACCGCCCTCCCCCCTAGGTACGCCACTGCTAGGGAGGATATCCTAGTTTGAAGAGGGGCTCTCTCAGCACTTACATATACTTCCGAAGAGTGGATCATATAAAGGGAATCCTTTACATCCCTTACATAGGACGCCATGTCACAGCAACTCCATCACTTTGTAGAGTTGCTTGAGGCCTCAATTGTGATGGTATCCAATAATCCAATTCAGGACATATTTGTGGATTTGTTTACATTAAATATATTTTTATTTAATGAAAAAATCCCTCCTGCTCGGGAACCGATCTCCTGTGCAGAACAGCGACACCTTACCGACTCCTTCACTGACCTCTCTGTTACATTTAATTATTTTAATTATATATTTTATCTTGAATGATATGATGAACATTGGATAATTTACGAAATTGACTCGACTAATTATAAATTCCTGCGTAAATGCCTCGTCTCTTTATCTCATCTCTGACATTTCTTACATACAACCCTTCATTAAAACCTACCTTATTTTCACTTTTTAAAGTCAGACATTCAATTAAATATTTATTTAAATTATTATTAAAATTTTAAATAGATTCATTGCTTGAAATAAGAGAAATATTTAAACTCTTGATACAAATGTTTATCCTGTTTTTTTTTTTTTCCAATTTTTATTCTCAATTATTTTTTAAAATAATTTATCCTTTTTGATCATATCACATTTTTTAGTTATATATTCTATAGACTTATATTATTTTTAAAATATTTCAATTTATAAGTTGAATTTCTTAATCTGTTAAAATTTTCAAATTCATTCAAATTACGAAGGCTCAGCTTCACGGCATCCCTTGTGAACAACTACAACCCACTTATTGCTCTGTACCTAACCTCTACACTTCACTGGGCAACATTTTCTGAATAATATAAATAAATATTTAAATGAATTACTGACCTTAAAGAGTGTAAATAGATGAGATAAAATTAAACAAGTCGATATTATATTGAGTGGCGGGTTGAAATGTCAGAGACCAATAGAAACAAGAGTAAGTTTTGTCGAGTCATTTTCGAAAATTTTTATATATTTTAACCTCATTTTTATATTTATTTTTACTTTTTCGTCTTGGAATTTACCTGACTTTTATTTGAGAGAATTTAGAGTTCAGGGATGCAGGAGCGCGTCATAGCGGGGGTGCAAAACACCAGCTTTGCTGCCGGGCGCGATCAATCAGAAGACGCATACAAGATAAAATTTAGCCTTTATATGTTTTCATGCAAAAGCGAAACGATCCCCGAGGAATTGGGGGAGTTTTCATTAAAAATAATTTGCTTCAATTATGATACGAGCTGAACAAAAGGAAAGGCCTGACAACTTGACCGACTACATCCTGGAAGTGCATCTAATGAAGTTTATATTCCTAATTGTACTTGCATTGCCGAACTGCCTTTGTTTTGCTGGACCAGGTTTTTGGATGTCTGGGGCGGCGAGTCCACAAAGCAGCAAAACACAGCAAGAGGGGCGGATGGGGATCTTGGATTTTTTCTAAAGATGTTTATTCAGTTAATACTAGTAACAGTTGTTTGGGCTGTGCTCGTTTAATACAAATCAAATTTTTATAATACAACAATATTTTTGGTTTGAAATTTAATGTAAGCTTACATTAAAAAGCAATTATATTTAAAATATATTTTTATTTTTAATACATAATTACACAATAATATTTTAATAGTTGTCTGATGATGAAGCTAAAAATAATAAAAAATTATTTAAGTATCGAAAATGAAATTGTAAAGAATTTATTGACATCGATTCCATTTTCAATGAATTTGTGACAAAGAAAGCTAGAAAAAATTTGTTATAAATATTGTATTTCACTTTTTTAAATGGGAATAAACGGAATTAAATAAACAAAATATATAATATATAAATTACATGTTATTTACCTATATAAAATAAATGAATATTGAAATCACATGTGTATAAATTTTTTGTAATCTTATTCTAATAAGGATTTCGAGCGCCAGAAATGGGTTCTCACCCCGGCGATTAATACCAATGGCGCGCCACTGCAGGGCTATGTTATCTAAACCGGGGAGGGACAAGTGACCAACAAATATCTGTCACTCCTGTGGGTCAACATAAAAAAAGTAAAAATAATATATTTTTAATGTTTTTTAAAATATGAATTCTTGCCACACATATCTGAACTATATTAGTTCATAACATCGCTAACAGATAGCGCTCTGATCATTCTATCGTTTAATGCTTCAATTATTTTATGCTTTGTAAGCGGCTTTCTATATTGTAATAATTCAACATATTTCTTTCATCAAATTGATCAATTTCAACCATGGTAAGTAATTTAATGATTTATTTAAAATATAAATATATTCATTAATTATTAAATTCTAATTTCATTTATTCACATTATTTACAATGATGACTTGACAAAGTCATTTGAGGTTAATTTGGATTTTCATTGAAAAATAAATTTATTTTTTATAAGAAAAAATATATTTCTATAATAATAAAAACAAAAATTAAGTTTTTATTATATTTCAATGAAAATAAATTAAAAATGTCAATTTCTAGATATTTTACTTTGTCATCGAGAAGTATATTTTTAGAGGCCAAATGAATGGACATTTGGAAATTATATATTCTGATTATTTTTAATCTTTTTGTTCATTGGGAGCTCACAAACATATTACGATATATTTATTTTAACTTAGAAACATGGAAAAATTATTCCCATACTGGAATCGAACTCAGCACTTTCCAAACTATAGACGGCTTTCCAAAGAAGATTAAACCAAGTTTTTGGTTCCAACATTTATTCTTTTTTCACATTGGGTGTAAATTTTTTCTGTTTTTCTAAGTTAAAATATCTAACAATAAATTGTTGCTTAGCCCCCACTAGTATTACACTAGTAAAAAAATACTATTTTCTTCATCAATGATTTAAATCTTAAGGAAGTTTCTTAATTGAACAGGAGGCGTTATTGGTATTTTTAAGATAAATTTCTAAAAAAAAATTACAATTATCTTAATATATATATTTTTGAGTTCTTTATTAATAGATATGCTGTTTTGGCATGTCACTGCAGTCATTGGTCCAACTACTGCTCTTCAAATTAATAAACTATCTAAAGATTTAAATCATAAATTAACAAAATAAAAATTTGTTTTTTTCATTGAAAAGTCTAAGCGTTAAGTTTATCAACAATATATTTAAAAAATTGAATCTTACCAACTAGAATGATGTACATCCAATTTATATAAAATATAAATAATACCCATTTTCGTATTGTTATTCCGCAGTTTCGTAACCAATACGACAGCGATGTGACAGTATGGAGCCCTCAGGGTCGTCTCCATCAAGTGGAGTACGCAATGGAGGCCGTCAAATTGGGTTCTGCGACTGTTGGTCTCAAGAATCGAACTCATTCACTTCTTATTGCTTTGAAACGAGCCTCGTCCGAACTCTCTGCCCATCAAACGAAAATCATTCCTATTGATAATCATTTAGGAATTTCTATAGCTGGACTTACGGCTGATGCTCGTATTCTCAGGTATAAATATCTCTGAAATGAAAAAAATCTTAAGTTAGATGATCATTATAAATTTATTAATAATTTTTTATATTAGATATTGCCTTTTAGTTTTCCAATTTTATTATTACAGTTCTTGTCTTCCCTTATTTTTAATTTACAAAGAATTCTTATCAAAAGGCCAAGTAGATGAAACGTACGAAAAATTTTTAGGCGCGATATATTTTTGAAATTATTCAATAAAAGCCGGGTCTCTTTACTATTCGAATTTTCTTTATTAGTTTTAAGTAATCACTCATTTTTTAAAATTCGCACCACTAAAAAATTGTTAACATAATAGCAGATAGATTGATTGTCCCTATTTATTAATATTATTAACCAACTCTAGGCACAAAGCAATTAATCATGATGACCCGAAACGTCTCGCAATTAATTTAAGTATCCAGAGGCCTTTTCATTGACTGCATCTTACATCAAAATATAACTAGTGAGATATTAATTGGATATTTTTTAAACATCCTTCTCTAGGACAAGTAGTACATGGTCTAAAGGTGAAGTAAATATAAGCATAAAGACAAATATACAAGTCTTAACTCGGGTAATTCCTGGTCCTCAATCGACGCACTCACCAGATCTGAGCTCTGAGTGAAATAAAATTATATATTCTTTTCCTATATTCCAATATTAAAGAAAATTTTTCATTTTAGTGTTAATTTTAAAACCACTATTTATATATACAAAATGTTCTTCTGATTTCTTTGGGACGATTGCTTGCTATTTTATAGTTTCAGTAATATTTATACTGATTTTTTAGGTCTTTGCTCGACATAACTAAAAAGCCAAAAATTTTTGGCCCTTTTATTTACTTCATAATATTTATTTTTCAGCCGTTATATGCGTACTGAATGTTTGAATTATAAATATTCTCACGATTCAATTCTGCCAGTCTCTCGATTAATTGCTAATCTTGGCAATAAAATGCAAGTTTGCACTCAGAGATACGATCGTCGACCTTACGGAGTCGGGCTTTTAGTTGCTGGTTATGATGTAAGATAGAAAATAGTTCTTGGTCGAATTAAATCTTATTATTAACCAATTTGGTTTTTATTTACAGGAAAAGGGACCTCATGTGTATCAGACTTGCCCTTCAGCCAATTACTTTGATTGTAAAGCTATGGCGGTTGGCTCTCGCTCACAGAGCGCTCGAACATATCTTGAAAAGCATTTGGATGAATTTCCCAATTGTGAAACAACCGAGCTTATTAAACACGGACTGCGAGCTCTCCGAGATACTCTACCAAATGAACTTGAATTAAATAATAAAGTAAGCATAGGAATAGCTATCTCTTATCTCAGACTTTCTGGTTTGATTCGACAACTGCCATTAGTAATCTGGAATGTCTCTGTGACCGTAGAATGATTTCATGTAATGAAGTCAATAAAAAAACAAGACTTTAGAGCCAATTATCTTTGATTAATAAAGCCTACCAGGCTAACGTTATGGCCTTCAGACTATGCCTTCTTCAGAGCCGGCTGACAAGAAATTTTAATACAAATTATCAGCGACCTACAAAGCATGGATGGAGCACTCTTAACTCTACAAAAGGTTCTTTCTTTCTTTGTTAATTCATTAACTAAAAGCGATCCATCCATGCTTTTGTGTGACCGAGGGCCAAAACGTAAACAGGATAGGCATATGAGAAAAAGAAAATTGACTACAAAGTTTTGTTTTTTATTTACTCCATCAGATTACAACTGTAATTGTAAATAATCTAATATTATATTTTTAATTCTGTAATTAGTTGACAAAATATACAGGGTCCTAGGGGTTGGCGAAAAAAGGTCTTTTATTTTAAAAACAAGACCAACTATTTAAAAATTTTGTTGGCATTTTCACCAAAAATTTAATTTTTTTAACGAATTTTCTAAATTTTCTAGAAAGTTTTTGTTATAAATGAGGTGCTAAAGAATTCCTTATAAGAGTGAATATGCATCATCGTGTTGCTTTGTTTTAGAATGTTTCCATTGGACTTGTTGGAGAAAATCAACAATTTAAAATTTTCGACGAAGAAGAAACATCCAGATATCTTGCATTAATTGAAAATGAAGAGCGTAGGTCAACTTCGACAGCTGCTCCAGCTGCAACATCCGGAGATTCGAAACCAGATGATACCCAAGGAGGAGCGGCTCCTTCGGGAGAGGGAAACGAATCTGGCTCGATGGAGACCGACTAGCTTATTTGAGGCTAGTCGAACCCCCCCGCCTTCACCTTGTCTCCATCGTTTCAAAAACTCTTTTGGGCTGTGGCTCGAAACTTATTTATTGCTTGTCTTCGATTCATTTATCATCTTATAACAAAGTTTTATTATCTTATTGATGTTATTATGAAATTTTTTTTTAATTTAAATAAAATTTTAGACCATTTACAAAACAACGAAAATCTTCTCATATTAGAAAATTAAGTAAATAAATAATTTTAGAGTCACAGCCCAGAAATTTGCATTTCAAGTGTACTTTTTTAATAATATTTTGGCGGATAACTAAATTTAAAAAAATTCATTAATATTTTAATTATAATATTATATCTTAAGAATTTTATTTTATTTTTCTTATTTATTAACTCCCCATTCAAAAACCAATTTTTCCTAAATACAATAATTTAATTTTAAGCTACCTTTGTCGAGACTATTTAGGATATTTACTCTTTCTCAACAATAATATTTGAAAATTGTTGATTAATTGAAAAATATTTTCACGGTCTTTAATGAAATCATGATTTAATAATTAAAAGAATTCTACAGTGCGAAATTCCTTTTTATTTCAAATTCTATTTGTTTATATAAGAAGCGGCGATCTCCCCGCTCAATGGAACTCTCTTAATACATAAAATGTTCTAGAGCAACAGTTCACAACCTTTTTTTGACTATTTTCACCAAATTGTACCACTTTTATTGACTTTATACATTCTTGCAATAAAAGGTACATAAACCTTTTATTATTATTATTCTTTTTTTTTCTTCCGTCATTGCTTTTTTTTTTTTTTTGTTTCTTGAACCCTTAAACAATTAATTTACGTACTTCGTACTTCAAAAACCGATGTATTAAGAAGATGACCCAAATGGGGATGTTTCCAAGAAAGAGGAAAGGTAATTTGGAAATTTTTCCTTACCTTTTTTTTTTTTTAAGGGATATCCTCCTGTCAAGTACCCCCTCCCCTCTCATATAGTTTTTTTTTCCTTCATTTGCCAGAGAACAGGTTGCACCAAATAAGTAAAGATGTTGATTCAAACTAATCATGCTTAATCATTGATATTAGAATTAGGAACTGAGAGAAATTTTTATAAGCTTTGATAAATGATAAGACTATGTTCACTAGTAAAATTTAATTCCCAGCAAGGAGACTTGCTTTCAAAATCCAAAGAATCCTATGCCTATATATAAACTTGGTCACTTGAAATACGTGGCAAGAAGGATCAATTCTTTTGATCTTTATTTTTACTTGCATTTAATTGTTGATTATTAATAAAATTTTTCACTTATTTCACATTAAGGTCAAGCGTACATTGAGACTAAAGTGACCAGGCTCGGCAGCTTAAATTGAGACGCATTACGGCCCTCACGTGACCTGCCCGACACTTTTGCGCAGTTTCTCAACACTTGTCATTTTTTAATTTTTTTTTTACAAAGTTATTTAATAAATGTTCAGGCTTTTTAAATCGTGACCCGATTGGGTTCCATTATGCATTGTTCAAGTGTGTCACAAAGCTTTCCAACAGGGCTGCGCTGCATTGCTTTGCCACGCGTCTCTATACGCCTGGCCAATGGAGATTTAAATAAAAATTATAATTGAGAAAATGAATACAAGTGGATGAATTTTCTATAAAATAATATAAATATAATATATATTCAAATTAATATTTTTGAGAATTAAAAAATAAATACAATTTTTAAAATGATTATTTTATTTACTATTATATCTTTTCAGTGAATTTCTAATCTTCAAAATATTATAAAAAGCTTCAAAAAATTATTTTAAAAGAATTTTTGAAAGACTTTCGGGACTAATTTAAGATTTTTTTTTGATAAAATTACTTCAACAAAATGATAAGATATTTTATATATATATAATATTATATCAAAGTATAATCTGTGAAATCATCAATATATCCTGAATGACTTCTTGACCGAGAACTGCTTGAACTACTCGCGTTGCTTGAGTTGCCTCCTTCTTTGTTTTGAAGTTTTCTCGAACGAATTTGTTTGATTTTTCTTAATCTTTCAAGCCAATTTGAAGAATAGGGATCTTGACCTTTTTGTTTAAGCGTCTGAGAAATTTGAGCTGCCAACTAAAAAAAGAAAATATTTTATTTATTTATTATTATTATTTATTGATTTGTCACAAATAAAAGACGTGCTAGGAAAATTTTTAAATATTCCAACATGCCTGAGCTGCGCTGCTCTGCCATACGTCTCACTATGCGCCTAACCAAAATGAGTATTAAAAAAATTTTTTTGAAAATATTAAGTACAATAATTTCTCTTGAGAGACCTATGATTTAAGAGATTAAGGCATGTATATATGAACAAGAGTTTGACAAACTTTTATACCTTAAATTTTTAACTCAAAATCCATATAAAATCCCATTAAAAATTAATCACAATTTACAAATGATTTTCAACAAAACCTAAAATTTTCTTTAAATTGGAGATTCTAGTTTGACATCCAAAACTTAACTGAATATTGAATTTATTTCGGTATATAAATATGAAAATGGAGTCTTATGCACAACGTCTTATACTAAAATTCCCCTCGTCAATTCAACATGTATTCCAGCGAGAGACCAAATAGTCTATTTCGGTCGCAAAACATTTTTATACTGCGGCAGTGGTGGACGGACTCTCAGGGGTCTAAACAGATGGTAGTCCGAGTCGGGAGCAAGATCAGGATTGTGCAGAATGTGTTCTAGAATCTCCTACTGGGAATCACTGATGGGTACACGGGTGCGTTCGCCTATATGAGGTCTTGCAATCTCGTGCAATAACAACACTCTCTGTCTGAGCCCCGCGGGGAATTTGGCGTAACGCATTCTTAAATCTGTCTAGAGTTTGAAAAAACGTTTTGAACCATTGTAGAGGTGAAATAGGCTACCATTATCTGGACAACAGATTATATCAAGGAAAAAGAGGTCTCCAGTGGATCATGTTTGGAATGAAGTCCAACTTACTGGAATTTTAGTGTAATTCAAGGAGCATAATATACTACAGTTTCATATTTGTTCACGTTCCGAATAAATTCAAGATTTACCCTACACTTTGATTCTCCAAGGTATCAAAATATTATTAAGAGCTTATGTTCAAAGAACTGTGAATTGCCAATTACTCAATTAATTAATTACTCCCCCTTTCTGAAAGACGAGTTTATTAATAAAGAGAATATATTAGTTTATATAAGAAATATATTAGTATTGACTTCATATACTTTCTTTTTTTAAAAGCCATTAAATAAAAAAGTAAAATTACAAACTCAACATATACAATATATATATATATATATATATAAAGAAAATGTATATGAGTTAATTCTGCCAAGCATCATTCCGAGACCGGCCGGCATTAAACCTTTAAGTGGCATAGTGGTAGCTCGAGGTCACCAGTTCACTCACACCTTGTGTGAGTCTGATTTCATCTAATTTTTTTATTAATATATAATTACATTAGCATGAAGAGCAAGTTGCCGTGCATGTAATCCCAAATTAGCGTCAGAGATTATTTTGGGATCTACCACTCCCATCATTTCAGTGACTTCATCTCGAGTTTCTAAGGAGACTTGATTAGTTCCATGGTCTAAAGGTTGAATCACCACGCAAGCCAGATTAAATTGACTCTGTAAAAAAAATTTAAAACAATGTATATAAAACTTTTTAATTAAAAACAAAAATGCGAAAAGGAAAAAATGAAATAAAACCAAATTATTAAATTCAAAGGTTGAATTAAGCAAATAATAGAAAAAGAAATTAAGAAAATTCTTAATTTAATTTAACCATGCTCTTTTTTTAGACTTTTCCGTTTTCCTTAACTAGAGAATCTAGGAAAATCTTTGAATTAAATATTTAAGAAATTTCTTATAATCAATAAAAGTTTAGGAGTGTTTTCGTCAATCATTAAAATAAAATCTTGTATATCTACACTACCTTGAGTGTATCCATTTTATATTCTTCACCGGTTTCGTTGTATACAATTTTCACTGAATCGTTTCCTATATGTCTTTTTTTATCATTGCAATTAGGATCGTTATCTTTATTCGGCATAAGTGTAGCGACATGAAACATCACTTGAGTAATAACATCTTGCCAGACATAAGAGAAGAGGCCATCCAAGCCATTTGTCTCTAGGCCTCCCAAATAAACATTTGCAGGGTCTACGTCTTTCAATTTAACTAGAGTCCCTAATCGCTGTATTAAAAAAAATAAAGTATTTAAAGTATTTTATAGAGATAAATAATTCGATTATAGATTTGGAATCTAAAATATTATAAAAATAAACACCTGAAGGAATTCCGCATAGCGCACTGATCCAAAGGCATTTTTGAGAATGGCAGTTTGGTCTCCAGCTTGGCCTGGTCCTGCATATATCACTCCCACTTTATGCGTCTCATAAGGAGGAAGGAGATCAAGAACTTTAAGAGCTCTACTTTCATTTTCTGTGATAAGCAAGGGCCGTTCAGAAGAAGAACCAAAATGAGATGAATGATAAAGTTGGAGAAAAATGGAGCTATAATTAAAAAACAGAAACAAATAAGGGTATATGTGTGATCTTCTAAATTAATCAATGAAAAATTATTCAAGCATTAGAAAATTGTAATTGTTTTTCTAAATCAAAATAATAAATGATTATTTCTATTTCCGTTTATTCATTCACTTTGTTTTCCTAACTTTAGTAGATACATATATGGGTTTTGGGATCAGCATGCTCGACATCATGAATATATAAATAAAATTTTAAAGTTGATATAATTAATATATAATGCTGCGAAGTGCCATCGTCGTGGCCCTTATTGTTGTTATGTGATTTTGGGCCTGTGACTGTATATTATTTTCAATATTTTAATCAATAATTATATTCAATTAGTATATTCAAAAATTTTTTAAATAATTTTAAATAAATTTATTATATATTAATTATTCTATATCAGCTTGTCAGCTCGTTTAGTTTTAACGAAGGAGGTGATGAGCGTCGAACAACGAAATAAATGTCATGGAAAATAAAAAAATATTAAATCATTAAATATTGTTTTCTCTTATTTTAATTTTTAAAGTCTTTTTCGGCAACTGAGGCCATTTAGACTTCGTCCATAATTTATAATTTAAATATTTTATCGCTCAGTACCGGGAGTCTCTTGAAAAGTTAAGGGAGACCTCTATCCTTACTCAAAGGGACAGGAGCTCCTATTCTAATTATTTTGTTTATTTTTTTCTCTCCCAAAATATTTTGCTTAAATAGGTTTTCCACTGAATCGGTAAATAAATAAATATACCTGGGATTAACTCCAGATCGTGGAGTGGATTCGTTCCTGTGCCGAGAACTGGCAGTTGATGCCCAATCTCGCGGAGGTTTACGAACGGGAGACATCACAGATATAGTATGAACTCTATCTCGCTTTAGAGGAGGCAAAGTTGATAAATCAGACCGTGGGGAAACTTCGTTGGTAATGTTATTATTTGCAAGATTCTAAAAATATAAATTTTAATATAATTTCGATATAATGAAAATCACAATTTTTTATTATATATATAAAATTTAAATATGAAAGTACCTTAGGAGATTCTAAAGGAAGAGTCATTCTTTCCGTTTGAATTTTGGTCTCTCTATTTGCTTTTAAGTCTAAATGCAATCTAGAAACCGGAGGTGGAGATTTAGGAGTTTGTTGCACTGAAGAATCTCCATTTGGAAATGAATTATAAGACATTAAAGGAGGATGATTTTCTACATGTGATGGTGGTGTTGTTCCAAGTCCTAAAATGTTAAAAAACAAATATGAAATTTTTTTTTTCTCTAAAACGGAATACTTCAAAAATGAAGTTACCTGATATTTCTTCCGGGATAGCTTCACAAGAAACTCTAGATTCTTTATTCCCTGCGTCAGACTCTTTATCTCCAGTTCCACCACTTTGGTTTCCTCCTCCAGCATTTAAGCTCGAAGCTCGAGATAAAAATGGATTTTTCCAAGAGGCGCTCATCTCAGGGCTTGAATTTGATCTTCGAACAGGATTTCGAGTTTTTGTCATCGTTTCATCACCTAAATCTTCCTCTGGTGAAAGAGCTGGATCTTCTAATTTATCTGGTCGGGCAGGAACCGGTACAGGGTCACTTCGAGGAACTGTAGAAGTGGCTGTTTCGAGTGGAATTGGGGTGTTACTATTACTATTGGATTTTGTTTCTGGTTTAGGTCCTGCTGCTAAAGATGGTTGGAATAATGATGTAATATCAGTGAGTTTATAGAGCGAATCTACATTTTGATAATTGGTTGGATTTTGTACTCGCATTATCCAGGACATATTTCCTGTGGGACGTCGTACGTAAATCTCAGCCCACCCTTGGCACCAACAGGCACAATATCCATGTTCTAAAGATTTTTCACGAGAAATACGTTGAAATTCTGATAATCCATGATCTTTGGGCTGATCGAGATCAATGCTGGCAGTTTTTTGTAATCGCTTTGTACGATTATTTTCATCATCTGTTTAAAAATTTTGAGATATTAATATTATATAAAAATTAATTTTAGTTTTACATTAATATATCTATTTTGATCTTACTAAACTTTCCAAAATTTATTTTTAATGAAATTTAATAATTTTGTCTTTTTTTTTATTTTAGTAAAACTCATAACTTTTATATAAAATTTGATGCTGCCACCCACCATTTTTTTTCCATAAAAATTTTTAATTTTCCCCTTTTTTAAACTATTTGCATAACTTTATTTTATTATTTTAATAATAAGTAAAAAATTACAAAAAAATAAGAAAAATGTTATTTTTTTAAATACCTTGTGAGAGATTTCGACAAGAGATTAAACATTTATCACAAAGTCCTTTTTTTAAAGCTTTTTGACTGCAACCAGAG